>JAHLKG010000002.1:1800000-2033494 GCA_025526995.1 Powellomyces hirtus
TATATTTCTAGGTCAATTAAGGTTAGCCTCTGAAAGAGAGCCAGCGCAGCGCTCTTTGTTGTATGACTCAAACCATAGATTGTACGGACAAGTTAAACTGAAATTGTCCGAGATCTGACAATAAGCAGTTGCAAGGGCAAATACCCCCAAGGTTTTGCGAACGTTTACTAGGATGTGACTATTCGGACAAGTACGTCCTTCAGGTTTTCGTAGTTCATCCCGTCATAACGCGTGAAGCCACGCTTACGCATCCACACGTCCACGTCAAAACGACCCGCCGCCATTTTTCCTGCTCAAACATTAGCCTTCAACCCAAACGACCAAACCTAAAACAAACTTCCCAAAAAATGCCCTCCACATCAAGCCAGCGCCGTATAGCGCCAATTCCACCCGAAAACTCGCATCTCGTCGATTTAGCGCACACGCTCAAGAACGAGACCGTCAATGGGACGCTAAAGACGACCAAGGCTGTTCATTCGGTGTTTCATGATTTTAAAATCTTTCTGAATAGAGGCAATGTGATTGATTTGGCTGTAAGTTGTGATGAATGTTGTTCTTAAGGTTGTCTGTGTGGGGCGAATGAGGTTGCTAATGTAACCTGTTTAGACGGGCATTGTCATGGGTACTGCTTTGTACGTGGAAATTCCTCCTACATGAACCCAAAGGTGTTCTCAGCGAGTGCTGATCCTAATTATCTGACAGCACCGCAATTGTTCAATCACTCGTGAACGACATCTTTCTCCCGGTAGTCAGTCTCTCCTCACCCACATCCCAGCTATCCAGCCAGTACATCCTCCTGCGATGCCCACGCGATCCAAGAGGGCCGACGAAACCGTGCAATAAGACAATGTATATCACGCCGGCTGCTGGTTCGTGTGTGCAAAATGACTGAATGAGATGAATGTGGGAGCAATGACTGATGGTGTTTGCGTGAATGTAGCGAGGACTGCGGGTGCGATTACGTGGAATTGGTGAGTCGGTAGAGTTGCATAAGTGGCTACAATTGTGGATGCTGATTTCTGCCCTCCGATGATTGAAGGGGCCAGTTTGTGCAAGAAGTCGTTAATTTCATTATAATATCCTTCATCGGTGTGTGTCCATGTCTCCTGTCAGCCAACGACCGGAAAACGCTCTGACCGCATCCATATAGTGTTCTTCATAATCAAAAGTTAGTACCAGCTCTTCCAAAACAGACGAGGATGCATTGCTGATGAGCTATCTTGCAGTGTACACTAGAGCCTTCCGCCGCAATGAACCAGCTGGCCCAGTCGACAAGAAAGATTGCCCGCTATGTACAAAAGGTTCGTTTCTGCCTCACCACTCAATATCTCGATCTTTTGTGATATTAATGGAATGGCATTGTTCTTCAATAGCAATACCCATCAAAGCGATAAGATGTCCAGAGTGTTGCGCCGACCTGCCAAACGAACCAGAGAAGAATGAAAAGCCGATGACGGAGGATGATGATAGTGGGAATCAGGATGTGGAGGTCCTGGAGATGACAGATACTGGACCGAAGCGGTGATTGAGGACGCGGGGGGTGAATAGTTTGATTTTTGCTTTTCCGTGATTCTTAATATTGTACAGTATGACTATCTTGTTGCCGAGCAGTTCCAAATTGCCAAAACATCGCTTAACAAATGCCACACAGCAGATATGATCCAATCCCCAGACAGTATTTATTTCCTTATATCAACTCCCTACAGTCCGCCCTAACGCCTTAAAATGCGCCGAATTGCTAAACTCTGAATACAAGGTGAACATGATATGCAGTGCTTCCACAACATGTGTGCTTCCCGATGATAGCGATTTCCCCGGCGGTTTCTGCGGTTGTTGTGGATTTTTGGATTTGGCGGAGGATGGGAGTGCGGGGCCGGAGATGGGAATGTCGAGGAGGAGGGAGAGGAGCTGCGCGTATTGAGGGAGCGGCGTGTCGAGTTCGGCTGGTGGGAGGTTTACCTGTAAGGTAGGAATGTTTGATGAGTTGGTGCAAACTACAGGGTTAAACCAAAACATGTCACATGTCCTTTACCTGAGTCAAAGCCTCCTCGAACTCAGTCGGCCAAACCTGCATCAAATCCTCAATCTCAGGCATTTTCTTTGTGTAATGTACTGTCTGCGGGGGTTTCTGGGCATGCAGGTCGCGTATGTTTTTGATCCACGAGTCGATCAGTTTTGGGTTGGCTTTGAGCGCGGCGGCTTCGAGGCTGCGGACCGTCACGGGCGCGGAGGCTGTGGTCGATTTGGTAATGGCGCGGAGACGGAGGTCCAGGACTGCGAGGTTGGTGAGGAAGAAGGTGAGAGGAAAGATAGCGAGACTAGCGCTTAGTAAATCGGTCTATACCTGTCGGATCTGATTGGTTGGCGGATGGTTCGTCGAGGAATGTCAAGCCGAGCAGGTCTGGGATCTTGTCTGGCCTTGGGATCTAAAGCAATACTGCCCACTCAATCTCTAATTCTTGTAGCACGCGCGCGAATCACGCTCGGATATCCGCAACGCACCTTGATGAACGCGTCAATGTCACCAATAGCAGGCACATAATCAGGTATAAAAGCCTTAAGCTCCGTTTCCAATTCCGTCTCTTGTGGCTTATATCGCTGGATGTACTGGAACAGCTCCTTCAGCTCTTCGCTGACGGGGACGCCAGTACTGTTATTGCTGCTGGTCGTACTGGCGGGGAATCCCCCCAGTCCACCTGTGTTGTTGAATGCGATACTGTCGTGTTCGTCTATCTCGTCATCAAAGTCGTCTCCCAAGACGTTAATTGGTTTGGTTCCTATTGATCCTGCTCCGTCGTTTGGGTCCGGGCCGAGACCACCTGGTGCTGGTATGCCTAGTCCGCCGCGACCGGCAGGGGCAGCTGATGGCCGGCCTGTATGGCTTGGACGTAACTGTTGTCGATCGACATGTGCCACCAGGAATCAGAATGTATCTTGATATTAACTTTATAGTGATTAGAAAGACTCACAACAATGGGTGCTTCTTCCTCTTCCTCGTCCTCTTCGTCGTCCTCTTCGTCATAGTCTTCGTCAGTCTGTGACAAGTTGGCCGAAGGCGGGCTGTCACCTCGTTCGTGCAGAATGTCTCCTTCTGCAGAAACCCGCATAGAGATCAATCAGACAAACACATCAAAAGATACTTATCTCTTCATCCTAAACCCACCCATCGACTTTGAATGCTGGCTTCCCTCGTGGTCTTCTATGCGGCTTTCGGTAGGAGTGGGGAATTCGTCAAGCTCAGAGCCGCTTAATTCAATGATCTCGTCGTAGTAGTTGTTGGTGACTTTTGTGGTGCGAAGCTGAGATTCGAAGGAATTGCCGGAGGAATCTGAGTCATTTTCTTTGGAAAACCCCTCATACATCTATCGTACACACGCGACCAATAGATCCTCGGCATTAGAACACTATACCTCTTTTGCGTGGTTGAGCTCGACAAAAGACTGGGACATAACACCTGGTGTGCTCCTGAATATTTAAGTGACAGCGCCGACTACCGGGAATCAATCTTCAATCAGACTTCAGGCTGTTCTTCTGAGGAGCGATATTCTGTGTTCTGATTTCCGGTGTTTTTTGACAGGTGGGCTTTTTCCAAGGAACAGACGCGTCGTAGTCGCGTTCCTGTCAATTCCACTTGCTGACCACATTCTCTGACTAAGCGATCGACACTTGCGTGGCACAGTCCTGCTCCGTTCTCTCTTCCTCTTTTCCTACCCACTTTTTTTTGTACCATTCTTCACGGCCTTTTGGCTCGCGAGATAGGAGAACCCTCACATTATGAATAAGTTGAAAGCCGAAGTTGCTGCTGCTCAAGATGGGCAGGTCCTATTGCCTTCGAATGGGACCCACTTGAGTCCATGGAAAGCTCAACCGTTGGACAGCATTGGCTCGGCTCAGGTGTTCAAACACCAGACTTCAAGGCAAGAAACTCTGGGGACGCATCTTCGGACGCTTCTGGGTGCCTCGCTCCCTGCTTTGAGGAATGCATCTGTAGACTTTGCCCAGAGAGTGAATAGTACGTCACATTATTGTGGCGCATTGCGGCCTTCAGACCGTTCTGTCTGACTGATTCGCCCTTCAATCTAGCACCGCTAACTGTAGCGCTCCGAGGTCTTGAGGATTATGTGGACATGCATGTCGCGGACTATGTGTTGGGCATGCGTGAAATATGGGCCCCGTTAGCGGACAAGGTGAGCGAAAAGGCCAAGGCCTGTGAAGCTGAATACGTCCAGTTTTATCAATGGACCACACCTCCATTCTCGGAAATCAGAAGCAACAGCGCTTTTGCAGTATGCATGCTTACTCGGTGCTCACATCATCCTGTCCCATGCAGATCATGAAGAAAGACGGCACGGAACGGAAGAAGGCGATGGAGATTCTCAAATGCTTGATTAATGGAAGACACGGAGTGTGGCTGCAGAAAGCACTAGAGCAGGTGCTCGCGCGTGAAGACAAGAAAGAGAAATTGGCGCTGGCATCTTTTGTTCAGTTTGTCTCCCCGCGACATTCGGCCGACAAAGTGTACATATCAGATGAACCTTCACAGCATGCCATGGATTTGGTTGTTCCACTTGCCTCGGCCTTCCTGAATTGCGTTAGAATTTGTAGGTAAGAGTTCGCCATATGTATCTTGGTCTGGATTGAATCTCAGGCTGCATAATTCGATGAACCATCCAAAAATGCCCCCATGTCTGTCACTACCGTTTGCGAGAAACCATGTTATCTGCAGTCCAAGCTGAATACTTACCTTTTCATAGCACAGTCGATCCCACTGGCTGCAAAGTCCATACAAGACTGACATTATCGTGCTTCGACGCTTCACTGGTATTGGTACGACATGCCGCAGAGAGGCTTCTACGTGCGCCTCCCTCTTCCAAGAATGCAATCGATGCTCTCCTTGAACAAATTCTGGAGATCTTGTCCATCATGCAATCGGTAAAACATCTTTGCGAATGCAGCAATTTCTGTCAACGCCAGTCTCAAATCATTTGGTTAGTTTCTGGCAGGAGACTCACCGCTAGATGACATTCAATTTATGCGCAATGCCATCAGTGAAGTTCAGAGATATCCTACGAGTACGCTGGTGGATAATTCTAATCATGTATCACAACTCTGTGACTCGATTGCGAACGGCCTGCAGTACAGCAGAGCGATGGCGTCCGAGAACAAGTTTAACGAATATCTCGATAAGATTTTGGATGAGGTGAGGATCGTATGTTCTTGGTCATGATGTGATTCGACGTTGAACTAATTCCGAAGCCGCCATTATCAAAGACCGCATCAGACAAGATGTACTTAGCCATTCGGGTGTACTGTGGGATGCTTGATCGGCAGACATCAAAGTACGAAGAGATCTGTCAACAGATACCGCTGGAAGAAAAAGCATCAAATGTGTTTTTAGAAGCATTGGTGCGGTCCTATCCTTCCTTCGCTGCACCGCAATGCCAATTTCTAACAAGTTCTCAGATCTGCAATGGAGGCTATCACAACCACCACTCGGCCACTTCTCCCATCCCCGCAATGTTTGTTCCAGTTCCTTTTCAACTACTTGGCCGGATACTACCGTTCTGCACCGCGAAACGGCTTGTTGCGATTACCGACAAGCTGATTTGCCAAATGGTGGCAGAACAAATGCTTTCCATTCCCGCCGCCGACCTCATTCGCGAGAGCCTGCTGTTGAGCATCGACGATGTCGCGCCACTGCTTTGTAAAAAAATCAGAGATGCTGAAACTGGTGGACGTAACTTAGTCGCATCTCTGGTCCAGCTTTTGGTCGATGGTGATCCTGGGAAACGCCCTCGGTATGTGTTATACAGATTCAAGAATCATTTGTATGGTGGAAGTCATTCTGACTCTCTTGTTAAGCGAGATTCTCACGACATACGCGATCGCACAGCTTTCCGGCCCGACATGGCATAAAGACAAGGGCTTGATAGCTCTTTTGCCATACTTAGGTACGTAAGACATCTCATGAGCCCGCATATATCCATGCGTATCTGACACATCGATTCAATCAGACACCACCCGCATCATTCCCGTTGTCTCCAATTCAGTTCTGTCGTGCGTCGACCAAAAGCCTGCAAAGGCGGACCAAGAAGCTGTGACTGCCATGTTGTCACATCGTGACGCCGAATTCACAGCCGTATTTGCTTTGATCCATTATATACGGTACGTTGTATGGTGTCAACATTGGGTACTCGCGTGCGATTGACATGATTCGATGAAGTTATACTCATGCCTGCATCAACGCTCATCAGATCGGTCGAAGGCACTATACGAGCTGGGACCACTCCTGATCCACGCACGTCAGGGGCGCCAAAAGAGAAAGGTGGCTACCAAATCAATTGCTACTTTGACAGTAGTCACAATCACAATCTTAGAATACAAGGATCTACTGACAGTCAATCCTTTGGACAGATGCATCACCACTTCTCAAGCTCCTCGAAGCCTGGGCGGCCCAGCAACCTGTCTCCACATGGCTATTATTCACACCGCGTCTGGTTTCTGAGATATACGCCGCCCCATCTGACACTACTTTCGTCAAGATTGCCAGTTCACTTGCAACATATTGGACTGATCCCCGGGTTGGTGTTTGTATCGTCGAATCCGTTGCCGGTATCATGTACGAGCAAGATCAATCTGCAGCGAACCAGGCATCGATGATTCAGACAACTCCTGAGACTTCGCCGGATGCTATCTTTTCTAGACTCAGTCCCCTTCTGATCTTGAAGGTGACGCCCAGGCAGATGCGCTTGCCCTTTTACATTCGCTAAAACATATGTATAACTTTAAGGTGCTGCCTCCACAATCCCTCACTTGGATGCACAAACCCCAGAAGGTCCCGAAAGGAGGGGAAGGGAAGATAATAACGCTTTCCCGTGACATTGTCGGCCTCCTTCTATCCAGGTTTGCTCTGCAAAGGATCACCTTCCCTACCTTCTTTCGAAATTGACCACAAGCGCTGGCCATATAGATCTCTCGACAGCACCGAATTCCAGGATGTGCGGACCGCAGCTCTCACAGTTCTGTCAGGCTGTCCCTTGGCATTGACAAACAACATCCTGCAAACTCTCGTTGACGACGGGAGCGGCGTCGATCCAAACCTTACACATTTGAAGGCAGCACTGTGGTGTGCTTGCTGCATTTTTGCTTCTCACCCCGCTGCAGAGTGCGCTCCACTTGTGGAGATTATGACACCGCCGTGCATGCAGTGGGGTGTACGGTGTATGTACTTGGTTCTATTATGAACTTCTGTGAATGCTGATGTAACCCATGTCCTTTTCTAGACTGCGGTGACGAAGAACCAGGCTTTACACTGCGAAGGAACAGCACCGAATTTCTGGCTTTGACCCTCCCACATTTTCCCGCCCTCCGCCATACCCTGTTAGCTATTGCAACGGACACAAAATCCGGCGATGAACGCCTAGATCGGACCGCGCGTGTCCTGAGAATTCTATCACGCACGTTTCAGCTGGCTGTTATGAATAAGCTGAATGTGGTTGATCTGGCTTGCGCAACTTGTGCACATGTTGTTGAGGCTATAGAGGGTCCGGGGCAGACTGCACTGGTGGAGATTGCTCTGCAGGTATTTGCTTATTCAACGCTACATGTGCCCCCCATCCCGAGCCGCTGACTCGTATCATTCCATCTTAGACATTGTTCTTCATCGTCCACGCATCTGTCATGCCTTTAACCCCATCATCGACGCTTTCATCATCAAAGCCAATACTAGTCAAAGGCGTGTTGCCCACGTCGCCCGACAAGCTGATCGCCTTATGTACAAAACATCTCACTTCGAATCAGGACACCATTGTCGACCCGGCCATGAAGCTCGCCGCAGCTTGCGTCAGCTGCTTGCCTTCAGCAGCGCCTGCCGCCCTGGCGGATCTTGAGCGTGCTGTGACTGCTGTTGTCGATAGGAAGCTGGCGGCGAGAGACCTAATAATTGCGGATGTGGGTCAGAGGTTGTTGGTAGTTTTAAGACAGCTTCTTTCTACGTTATGAGCGGTGTTGGCGGTATTTCATTGCTCAGCCTTACATCCTCCTCATCAAGCCTATTCTAAGAGGAGCCCCATTGTATATAACGCATTTTATATTGACCATACATGCATATACCCTTGTGACAAAGACGCAAATAAAAAATCACTCAAGGTTTCTTTGTTATTGAGCGCTGGCGTTGGTAGACTGCAACTTCATGGTCATCTTATTAGCTCTCTATTTTGGGCAACAACAGTCTTTACTGCTCATATCCATCCTGATCGGTTCCTGAGATGTAGGCGTCATCCAAACCGCGATCCGTATCTTCGAGTGGCGTTTCGCACTGTGCGTGACTTCGAACATTTGTGTAAGAAGTATCCTGTCTCCCTTGCTGGTCGACCTTGACGTAGACGTTATTGTATTTGAGGGCCATAGTCATGTAAGCGCGTCGGAGTTTCACGACGCGCCACAACCTAAAAAGTTTGGTTGAACGTCGAACTCACCCTCGCGACTGACATCTGCAAGAAAACCCTGCTTAGGAGAACAAAGCACAACAGCACTGCATTAAAACTACATTATGGGCAACGCACTCGTTAAAGACATCCGACGAGCCAAAACCGATCTGGATCTGTCGAAGCGGGACATCAAGATCCTCCCGAAACAGATCAAGGGCGCGAAGAAGCTCATCCATTTGAATATATCAAATAACTTGTTGATTGATTTGCCGCCAGAGCTTGGTGAGCTTTATTTCGAGAAAAAAAATGGGCTCAGCATTCATTTTGAGCTGATTTTGGGAGTGGCTTTCTAGGAAGATTGCTACGACTGCAGACGTTGAATTTTTCGAATAACAATGTCAACTACTTCCCACCGACGTTACCGAAGAGCCTAGTGGAGATCAATGCTGGTACGCAAAAGGAGGGACGCACTTAGCAGATTGAATATTGATGTAACGAGAAGCTTGTGTGCAGCGAACAACAGACTCTTCTATTCCCCGATGACACCCAAAATCGCCGAACTTTCCAACGTCACGAAGCTCGATCTCAGTGGGAACCAACTTGAGTAAGTCGTCGAGTCATCGGATCACCTACAATTGAGGTGTGTCCCCAACATTCGTTGTTTTAACCTGCCCCTCTTCCCAGAGATATCATACCCGAAGTGGGCATGCTGAGCAATTTGCGAGTACTACAACTACATCACAACGATCTGAAGGTAAGGTCAACCAGGCATCCAGCCGTGGTGGTGGTAACCAGATTGATCAAATCATACTCTTTCCAGAGCCTCCCTCGCTGCGTGTTTGTATTGCCGTCTTTGGAAACCCTCAATGTCAGCTTCAACAAGATAAAGATAATTAGCGAAGACCTCGCTTCCTTGCGAACAATTAAGGTTCGGTGGGGAGGGACACTAATCGGCTTTCCGACTGACAGCCAGCCTTATCTGACATTCTTTGTGCTGATGAAATTAGGAACTGGATGTCAGCAGCAACCTGTTGACGAAGCTCCCTGAAACGATCGGGAAAGTCACGAGCCTCATCCGATTGTTTGTGGGGAACAACGCTTTGAAGTCCATCCCCGACTCTTGTGAGTTGCGCGGAAAGAAGAGCTTTTATGACGCTACCCTTTCCAACAATTGAAGTGATTGATAGGCGGCGACCTGATCAAATTGGAAGAGTTCGACATTCAAGAAAACCACCAGCTCGAGGAACTTCCAACCAGCATCGGACGGTGCACCAGCATGCAAAAGTTCAACATGCGAAATACAAAACTGGAAAAAATACCTTCTGGGGTCAAGAACTGGGTTAACTTGACGGATCTCATCATGAAAGATAATGGACAGATGGAGGATTTGCCAGGTAAGCGTCATCTTCTGTCCCACGAGTCCCCTCAAAGCGTTTGATAGTATGGCTCGTATTGGGGAAGAGTCTGAATGCTAGGGAAGAGGATGAAGCTGAGATGAGATAAGGGGGTCTTCATTCACAAAAGCTGCCGCATCTGACGCCCAATGTTTTCGCGTGCCTGTCAAAACAAAAAAGAGATCCTCGGAGTTCTGATTCAACTCCGGGTTCTAAATTGCGATAGTTGCTCCATCAGTCAACTCCCGGACCAGATTGGAGGCCTCAAGAACCTGCAACATCTGGATCTCCGCCACAATCAGCTCAGTTCGTACGCTATACCGCCTACAGTCAAGAATTTGACTACGCTCGTGAAACTGTTTTTGAAGTGGGTATTGTGTGTTCCTTGCTGCCGTACGCATATGGAATAGGTTGCTAACTCAGCAATGTATCTTGATGTGTAGTAACAACAGCATTGAAATCCTTCCTGATGAGATCTGTCAGCTTCGCTCTCTGATTGAACTGGACATCAGCCACAACCTCATCATCAGCTTGCCAGAAGACATCGGAAACCTATCCATGCTGGAGCGGCTATTCACGAACAACAATAAGTTGGAGACCATCCCACCATCCATTGGGTAAGATCTTTAGCATGTGCGTCAACAAACGCAGAAGAGCGCAAGGATCTAAAATTTCGTTGTGCCGATCATAGCAACCTCAAAAAGCTATCGGTCCTCGAGTTGCGAAGCAACACACTCAATTTTCTCCCATCTGAGATAGCCGGAATGTGCAGTCTGATCCGGTTGGATTTAAGTCACAATCGAGTCAGCGATCTCCCACCATCCATGCACATAATGGAACAACTCCAGGTACGTGATCGAATAGATGCTGCTCCTCCTACCTCTCACCAGTTCCAACTATGCTGACGGCTTATTGCTCTTTTCCCCCTTTCAAGACTTTGGATTTGCGAGACAACCCATTTGATTCGCCACCTCAACAAGTCATTGTGAAGGGCAAGGACGCGATTTTGGAATACCTTGCAGAACAGAACGAAGCCCGCGCACGAGGCGATGACAAGGAGAGGGGCCGTCTGCGAGCAACGCACGCATGAGAGTAGTTCTCAAACTTGGAATGCATCAGTGGACAGGCTCAAGTTCGGGCACGCGGGGACGATACAAGGAGACCGCGCCACAGCATCAGAATGTTATCAACATCTCTCAACCCTCCGCGATGTCAAAGGCACAATTCATAGCCTTGGTATTTGGCTATAAGATGTTGATCTCATTCGTTTTTTCAAAAGGCGCCGTAGGGTACATTCCAAAACAAAACACTGTTTCGGCAACGCGATGCTGGACTGAAGATACACATATATGCAGCGCTGGCACGCTATCAGAAGCTCTTCTGTTATTTTTGGGACTCGTGATTCTTCACAGCTTGATGCAGTTTGCTATCGCCAGACGGAGTATACCGCAGACGATATTATTGCACGTGCAGTATTCACTGTCCATAGCAACGAGAGGAGTGTGACAACTGATATCCATGTTGAGAAAAGTTGAGGATCCTTCTTATGCTGTCTACCGCGCGTTTCGATTCCCGTGTGTTTGAGAACTCCTCCCTGACCAGCCCGCTGCACGGCACACTCGCTTCCTTAGAGACTTGCTGTACGCCGCCAGTTCTCGTAGCATCCAATTAATTCTTTCGTGCAGATCGCTTCCGTGTTGCGGGCAATGGATCAGAGATACATTCCCTATGGGGTGATGATGTGCGAGATTCCATACTTGAAGAGTCTCGAGCAAGTCAGAAACATGGTCCAAACGATCCCCTTTGCGGAAAATGCGTGGTGGTCCTCTACTTTGAGGCGCAGGTTGCTTCCCATCTGGCAGAGAAGTAGCTGTCAGAACACAGGTCTGGGAAGATGTGTGATAATGTGAGAGATTAGTTAGTTGGAAAGCTTTGAGTGGGTCGGGAAATGATCGCACTTGTCAAAATCTTCCCCTCTGTGATTTTTTGGGAGAACAAACGGCTATTTCACTTAATATTCCGCGGGTGTAGAGCCCAGTTCTTCTTTTGAACTCGGCGGCTTGGTTTCACTTGCTCATCTTGACCCGTGAGGCGATGGTTGCTTCCCAATTGGCAGAGAAGTAGCTATCAAGAGTACAGGTGTGGAAAAATGAATTGCAGGCGAAGAAAAAGTATTTGGATAGAGGCCCGTAGGTACCTGAATCAGCAAAAGATGGCCTGGGAATTGCACTTTTTTTCGGCGGAAAGGATGGGGTTTGATGCGAAGCGTTTGAGCGTGGCCCAATTGGCATTCTTTCGGGTTTGAGACCAAGTCCACGACACTGCTTGAAGGGAGAAGGTTCAGACGCGGTCCGTCAAACTCCTACCAAACGTAACCCGCTGCGCCACACACTCCGATCCCATCGTCTTCAATACGCCACGAGTTATTCATTCCTTCTGACCGCATTTTTAAAAGTGTCTCTCCTTCTTTTATTTCGCACCTGAATAGGCTCGGAGGCGTCACGCTCCGTGAATCGGGCGATCGAGCGGTCAGGTCAATAGAGGTTGCTATTGATAGTAAGTGCGCTTGACAGGTGTGCTACGTTGACAGCTTTCAAGCATGCGCGGTGGGATGCACATTTGACAGCTGGGTGTCGTCAAGCCACGGGTCTCCTGGCGGAATATTAAATAGCGAATGATCCTTCAACAAAACACAAAACCCACACAACCACTACTCACAAGCATGCACCTTCCTCCTCTCGCACCCATGGCCAACTCGACTGTCTGCTGCATGGCCGCAAAATCGACTACCCCCTTCATCCTTCTTGGAAGCACCGTCGGCGCCTCCAAATTTCCAAAACGCACTGCGGGTGTTAGCCCCATCAAGTTGCCACGGACATCAGTTGTGTTACCGCCGCTTGCGATAATGCCTCGGGCTTCTGCTGCTCGTGGTATCTAGACCGCAACGGAGATTGAGACATAGATACACATCAAGAGTCTACCACCGTCCATGGCGACCCGACTGTGCAATGCGCACAGGGACGCAGGAGGACGGACCAGGAGATCACGGTACGCCCGACGGATCCCCACCTATTGCAATCGCATCGCAGAGACCCGCAGCCAGCATTCGTCGCTCATGACCACTCTCGTGAGCGTCGGTGCTTCACTACATCCTGCCGCCCGGAAAAGCTTGATATGCGCACGTTCCTCGTCGCCTGGGCGTCATTCCAGCGCTCTTTAGATAGAATACAGTAGAGAACACACCTTTTTATCAAATAGCATCTCGGTCTAAATAGATGTATCAGATACGTACGCCCTAGCCCTCTGCATTGAGAACACCACCGCGTGAGGAACCAAAAAAACAACGTAAAAATAAAAATAAAAAACTTTCTGCTCTAAAAATTAGAATTGCATAACAATTTCTAACACTTATTCAATATGAAAAAAAACTAAACGTATCAAATGGTATGAAAAGACAAAAAAAATTGCTTGCACATCTACCATGGTTGCCTCCATTCTCTCAAACGGGTATTATTATACGTTGAATTTATAAAAGGCACGTGAGCGAGCACGCAACACACTTCTAGGCCGCATCGCGCATTCGCAAATGATGGAACACCGCCTGATGCACAACATTTTGGTCAAAAAACTGCGCACGTCGTGTTTCGTCCATATTGATGTGCGTGTCGCCCAGCACCGACTGTAAATATCGGACCGGAAGGGATCAATTGCTGATTCTCGTGGAGACGTAAAGCAAATGAGCAGATCAGCAGTGCGTACCTCCAAATCCCTGGACTGGCTGGTCATCCAGCGACCGAGAAAAGCGATTGGGTCGTCCGCAAAGGCAAGCATGAAATCACGCTTGAGCTTGCAGTGGTTGATGGCCTGAATCAGTGCAGTGATCTGCGTACAATAACGGGAAAGTCAGCAAATGACTGGAACTTTTTCGAAGCTGCCCATCGCATCCAGACAGCACCTTCTCGTCCAGCGTGCCAATGTCCTTAGCCACTTGCGGGGCAACCATAATACTCTGCTCGAGCCGTTCACGCTGCGTATTCGGCGTTTCGACGTCAACATCAAACGCGAGCTGACCGTACTGATGCTCCTTGTCGGTGCTAAATTAGATGACAGAAACATGAATAAGCGCTTCACGCCGGAAGCTCGTGTCATGAGATCAAGCACGCACCGAATAGTGTATTGCAGAACGATCGGATCAGGTGGTGAGAAGTGTGGTCGGAGGAGCTCAGAGATTTGTGCGAACGTTATTCGCGGATGACCAAGAATCTACAGAAATAAGACGTGAAAGGGCCGGTGTCAACTACTGCCACTGTCTCTTGGCGACCGTGTTTGCGGCTCTCGAAAAGAGACTCACATTTCTCAAAGCCTCATCGCAGTTGATGTGACGCTTGTCATCTGGATCCTGAAGTTTTTGAAACTACACAGACAAGCATCGGAAGCATTTGACAAGGGTGCTCGATTGAATATGTTTGTAAGCCAGTTTGATCTACCTTGACATACTGCCACATTGCAATTATGATATTCGCCGCAGTGTCGGTGTGAATGTCCAGCAACTTCGCCAATGGCGGGGAAAGCTTGTATTTTTCCGGTTTATGGTCAAGGTAGATGAGAATCTTGGCGGGAACATCACTATCCCCTTTTCGTTTAATTTCAAAACCGTCACAGTCTGGGCCGTTTTCGGCCTTGTGCCACTGTGATGGGAAGAACCAGGTAAGTCTGACGGGCCAGACATTGCAATGGTCTCTAGAGTTTGAGACTTACCTCGATGATGTTGTCGTCCGGGTACAGGCTTTGGTCGCGTTGCAGCTCAACGATCACAGATCGCACGAACGTTGAGAATTTTGGTGGATTCACTTGGGGTTTCCGGCTGTTGGGAAACTACGCAGCGCAGCAGATAAGCCATTTGCTCTCCCTGTCCACAAGCATGCGGCAGAACTTACGTCCAATAATCTTCCTTCTATCCGCAAAGTCCATGACGGGGCAATGGCACGCATGGTATCCAATGTGAACACATCTCTGTCCTCCTCGACGTCTGCATATTGGTCCGACGAAAGGTTGGACAGAAAGATGCGCATGACTCGTTTGGTAGGCTTTTTTGCAAAGTCACGAGGTCAACGGGTGTTCGATTTGTTCACAGTCGAGACAAGAGAAAGTACCTTCAGCTGAGTCTTCTGCTCCAGCATGTCAAGTTTCTTCCGACTGATGGTCGTGTCAAGCTTCTTTTCAAATTCCTGGAGCTCCGTGTATATTCTTGATTCGGGTATGTATGCTTCAATCTGTGAGTTTGGTAGAGAAGCAAATGTTAGCAGAACAAATCGACGGAGACATGCTATGTCTCTTGCTTGCCTGTCTTGGAAGCACTCGTTCTGCTGGTCGTTTGCGCCTATGATACAAGAGCCCACGTTTGTTTAGCTAACTGACGTCCTTTAAGCTCCTCAATATGGAAACCCATACTTTGGTCGTGAGGCTGGAGTGGGATCGGCCGGCCGTTTCGCAGGTCCTGGAGTAGGTGTACCCACCGCGGCGGCTCCTCCGGAATTCTGCCGACTGATATGACCCTATTAAAGATGGCCATGGCATAGCAGATTCCATAAATAAGTCACCATTCTATGTGATCTCGTCCAGACGTAGCCATACGCGTTTACCTGGGCTGAGGGTTTGCTGAGACCTGCGCCAGGCATAGCTCCCGACATGGCATACGGAGACCCAGCGTATGTGGCGCCAGGAACCGTTGACATTGGCATCTGGGCGGGATTGTGTCGGCCACCGATAGGGTGACCAAAAGAGGGCACGCCGCTCATTTCTGGGCCAATCTTTCTCGAAGAGTCGACCGAGGATTTTACGCAATCACTACTGACAATGGAGGTTCTTTATGATAATAATTGGAGGGGACAACGCGGATAGCAAGTGTGCACTGTCGGTCTTCCGCTTTGCGAGCGAACAAAAAGAAAAAAAAAGAAAGCGAGGAAAAGAGGAAGGAAACCCACGACTTTGAAGGCCTAAGCAAGTTCTATCCGTTGTGTGTGACCTAGATCCGGGTGCTGCTTGCATAAGCATGTCCGGCAATGGAATTTGGTCTCTTGCAGTTCTTGTCCGAACACTTTGTTCCTCTCCCACCTTTCCCCATGCCTTTCTCGTCTTGAAAAGCAAGCAGGAGGCGAAATAAAGACGCCGATATGCTCAAGCAGAACCGACACCTCACGGCGTCCGCCACAAATGCTCATGAAGTGACTCGGCACAATGACCCACGACTGGGACCCTATCCTTCCTCTCTCAACTTCTACACAGTACCCCCACCGTACGAACTCACCCTCATGGAGTTCGAAACCTACGCACTCGACCGCTTGAGAGTCCTCAAAGCCGTGGAAACCGCCTTCCTCCGCGCAAAGAAACCCGACGCCGTAGACAGGTTCATCCAGACGGCCCATGACGAGCACATGCATCTCAACCGCAACGTCCGCATCAACGGCGTTGGTGCGGCAAAACTGTACCAGGAACGACGGAAGGACCATATCTCGCATTTCATTCTCCGATTGGCGTACTGCCGAACGCCGGATCTCAGACGCTGGCTCGTCAAGCAGGAGACGGCCCTGTTCATGTACAGATTCCGACAGGAAGAGAAGGCGGAGCGTACGCGGTTCATCCAGGATCTGAACCTCGATATGCCCGTCGTCTCGAACGCTGAACGCGCAAGCGTCGCTACCGAGCTGCGTTTCACACACGGATGGTCAAGGGAGCGACTTGAAAACACCACGTTCTACCGCGTACCGTTCGAAAACGTGCTCCGCCTCGTCGCAAGACAAAAAGTGTTTGTCAAACACGGTTGGGCATATGTTCCGGAACGTGACCAGCCGGTTCTGATTGCCAACGCATTTAGAAGCCAATTGACGGCAGCTCTGGAAGCCACTGCGAAAGCCGTCCCACGGATGGACGAAGACGACCGACTCATCCCGGTTCTTTCATCCATCGCAAAACAGTACCTCTCCAACACGTACGCGCCCGCCACAGAAGGTCACAAAGACCGCGTGAAACACAATGAAGTTGACGGACTTGTGGGTCATTTCCCTCCATGCATGCGAAACCTCCACTCAGCACTACGCCGCGACGCGCACCTCAAACACGTCGCGAGACTTCAGTTCGGCTTGTTCTTGAAAGGCATCGGAATGCCGCTGGAGGAAGCACTCATCTTCTGGCGGACCGCTTTCCACAGGATGACAGACGATCAGTTTACGAAAGGATACGCCTACAATGTTCGTTATAACTATGGTCTTGAAGGCAAACGCACAAACTACACCCCGTACTCGTGCATCAAAATCATCACATCAAACCAACCTGGACCGACAGACAATCACGGTTGTCCGTTCAAGGAGTTCTCGAAGAATGATCTGAAGCTGTTGATGAAATCTTACGGAGTTGAAGAGACTGCTATGACGGACATTGCGAAACTCACGAAAGACGGACATTATCAGGTCGCGTGCACGAGACTGTACGAAGCAACTCGTGGGAATGCCCACAGACTCGCGAATGCGTCCCTCGAAAAATCGAAAGCCGAAGCCAACGCGCCGCTTGTCCAGACTGTCGAGCATCCGAATCAGTGGTTCGATATGAGCATGATATCGGCCGCACAATCTCAACCCAGTCGGACTAAGCCCAAAAACCTCACACCGGCAGCGAAGTAGATATTAGCGAGAGTCTCCTGTTAGCTGTAGTATGCCACGAGAACTGTAAATTGTATCCCCATCAAATAAGTATTCCACATATGACTAAATAAAAAGTCGCATTAAACTCTCACTCTCTTTGTCTCGAGATGCACCAGACCTCAATTAAAAGCCGGAACATGATATATTTTAGCCGGGTTGCAGTCGCCCCCTCAAGATCACAATCTGCAACACCGTTCTGTTGACTTCAGATGTATACATGGATGTACCGGCAGTTTAAGATCAAAAACGTTGTGGGGCAGGGTACTATATACACATCTCCAGCGCTAAATTGTGCAGAGGCTGCTTATCAAGACTTGTGCATGACCACCAGGTTGCGCATGCTACGGGCAAAAAAGCTTTCATGAACACAAGATTGAGGGAAAGCCAGTCGCCAAAGCCAAATCATCACGCTTGCACTTGCAACAGCTACCAACATCTTCTTTGATGAACCGGATTGACTCCGCCACATTCCTCCAACGTCTCAACTTCCTCAATGGGCGGTTTCAACCGCTCCGCAGCAGCTTCTCCTTTCTCCTCCTTTTCCTTGTGTTCTTCGCGTTCTCCCATCATCCGACGGCCCATGCCGTCCGTGGAATGCTTGTAGGGTTTCGAATTGGGAACCCGATAACCGTCTATGTGCAATGTATTGTGGAAAGAATGGAAAGCGGAGATGAGAATTAGAGGGGCTTATTCCGTTGTTGTGTTCGTGGCATTTTGGTCCATGGATACGTCGTTTCAATGAAAAGTATGCCAAATGAATATCTTGCACGAACGCTATCCAACGCGGGAAGGTCCCAAAACATCGATAGTTTATCCTTGAGGCCTTGCGCGCCGCGCAAATGGGACTCAATCACAAAAGCCCCACGCACTTTATTGCGAGAGAGTATCCCGTCAATGGTATTTCTTCGAAAAACTGTAAATCCCTTGCCACCATCAGAGCAGCGACTCGATTTCGTCAACAATGCATGTACGTCCCATTTTATCGCGGTTTGACGGCGAGGCGCAGCGGGGCGCAGCTTCACACAACACTGTCAGTCACGGTGAATCGTCCGGTCACGCGTCCGACGCAATCAGGCGAGCGAAGGGCTGTGATAAGTTCCAGGGCTTTGATGTTTGAACGGTTCAGGCTCTTTCGCCTTCGCAACTCCGGGCGACGACATGGGAAGTGCGCATTCGGGACAGCATTTGGGATGGCTGCGGCCCAGGTACTCCAAACAGGATGGGAACTCTCCTTTCACAAACATGGGAAGTCTGAGGCCGATTGGGACCCAAAGGCAGCACGAATCTGTTCTTCCAATACGACGATTGGGTACAAGTCTCGTGGTCCAAAATTCGAAATGCAAAAAGATTTTATTGGGAAGGGCAACACGGAGGCGAAGTGGGACTGTGGATTGACGACGAGTACATCCGTGGATCGCATGCCCATAGCGCCAATTTCATTGCTGTGCGAGATAGGATGATGAATGAATGGGCAGAACTTACGGCCAGCGAGGAACAGGAAGCAGAATCTAAGAAAAAGAACGACCGCATGACGGAGCTCGAGAAAAAGGTGGAACACATTTGGAATATGCCAAACGGTCCGGCGTTTCAGGAGGCGAAAGCCGAGTTCGAAAGGTTAAAGAACCAGCAAGGGGAGTGAGTGAAGTCTGTCAATCGTATGAAACGGGGAAGTGACGGTACGGCTAGACTTTGTTGTTTTCGATATTGTGTATGGCTTAATCGTAACGTCTTAAACTAAAATACCATGCATCCTAGCATATCTCAGACCAATGGAACGATTGGTGTTCCTGTAGTGCTTGTAGCTTGACAAAATATAATACGCGTTCCTGCAAAGGCCAATGTTAGCCTCTTTGGTCTGCATGTGCACTGAATGCTGCCGCGAGAGAAACACGCCTATGATGTCGAACAACGATTAAAGATTGGTTTCCTTGTCGCATGCAGCTCCCGGCGACTTTGCATGCAGCCTTCAACTTGTCATTTGGCTCGCTGTAGAAGTTTAGCAAAGATCGTTTACGTGAGTAAAATATTACATATATACGAGTACAGAGTACATAAAGTGAAGTAATTTCCTGAGACAGCGGACGTTGTGAGGTGGGAGCGAGGAATCGTAAAATCTTAGTCCGAATCCGAGTCGTTGTTGAAGGTAATCTTCTTTCCCTTCTGCGACATGTCCACATCTTTCACGAACGCGCCGTAGTTGGGGTCCACCTTCTTCTTGACTATAAAACAAAGAGCAAGTCCCTATGTCACTATCGGGTGTGCACATCTTTGTGTTGCATATATTTTCATTCACGTACCAGTGGTTCCGAACTTGAGCAATTCATTCGGCACGACCTGGCCAGCCTGTTTAAGGACATTGATCAGAGCGCCCGAGTGTGATTTGTCGTGAGATGTGAACAGAGTGTGGGAGATTCCCTTTGCCCCTGCACGGCCAGTACGTCCAATACGATGGCAGTAATCTTCAACCGTGAGCGGGAAAGTGACGTTGATGACGTATTCGACATTGGGAATGTCGATACCACGGGCGGCGACGTCGGTGGCAATCAAGAGCGGGATCTTTCCGCTTCGGAAACCGTCAATAGCCGCCGTACGTTGCTGCTGCGTAAGATCTCCATGGATGGCTGCAACCGAGTATCCATTGCGCTTGACCAGGCCCTCAAGACGCGCCGCTTCCTTCTTGTACAGCGCAAAGATCAGGATCCTGTTGGTGCGGGACTTGTGGTACTTTTTCAATAGATCCATCAGTTTCGACTCCTTGGTAAACGGGTCAACGACCTCGACGCGCTGCTCAATCGATGTGTTCGCCGACAGATCAGTGGATCCGACGGTGACTTTAACGGCGTTGGTGAGGTACTGGTTCGCAATTTTCTGAATCGCCGGCGGCCACGTCGCGCTGAACATGACGGTTTGGCGTTGCTTGGGATAAGTCAGATGCGAAATGATTTTCTTGATCGCTTCCTCGAACCCGAGGTCCAGCATACGGTCGGCTTCGTCAAGGACAAAATACGACACGTCAGAAAGATCGCATTCGGGGTTCTCTTCTTCGACGAGATCGAGAAGACGACCGGGAGTCGCAACGATAACGGACGGATGCGCTCGGAGAAGTTTCTTCTGTTCCCATTTGTTGACACCACCATAGAGACACACGGAGGGGTTGTCGGTGGCAAGCTTCTCAAATTGGTCCTGGATCTGCATCGCCAGTTCGCGTGTCGGGGAAAGAACAAGAACTTGGGGTTTCTTGCTCTTGTTCTTTCCTTCCCGGGCGGCACGGTTACGGATGTGCAACAGCGCGGGAATTCCGAATGCCAGCGTCTTTCCACTTCCGGTCGCAGCGATACCAACCATGTCACGTCCGCTCAGAATCGCCGGCCAGCAGGAAGACTGAATGACGGTGGGTTTCGGGAACTTGGCGAGAGACTTGGCCAAATCGGCAGGGAGACCGGCCTGCATAAATTCGAGGATCGGACGGTGGTCGTCGCCTGTTATTTCGACTTCATTCGTGGTGTAGAACTCGTCAATGGTAGATTGCGGGAGGGCGTCGAGGGATGCGGCAGGTGTGTACGACCATTCGTCCGAGCTGGCCTTTTTGGACTTCTTTGCGGGGGCCGCAGCCTTTTCTATTATCTCCTCCGCTTTCTGGCCCTTCTTCTCCTTCTTCTCTTTCTTCTCGGTCTTTTCCTTCTCCTCCGTCTTTTCTTCCTTGTGACCCTCCTTCTTTTCCTTTTTCTTCTTGGGCTTCTTCTCGTCCTCGGCCAGCGTTACAGCGTCCTCGTCGCGCAGTCGCTTCTTGCTGCTGCTGTCGTCCTCAACGGGAGCCTTTTCCTTCTTGCTTTTCTTCTTCTCCTTCTTGTCCGTCTTCTGCTTGGGCGCGACGGGGGCGTCTACGTCCATGGCTACTGTTGTCTCAACGGGAGTCTTTTCCTTCTTGCTTTTCTTCTTCTTTTCCTTCTTGTCCGTCTTCTGCTTGGGCGCGACGGGGGCGTCTACGTCCATGGCTACTGTTGTTTCGTCGTCTCTGCTCATTATTGTGTGCAATGCAAAAATGTAACGCTATGTGCGCGCGGAAAAGAAAAAGAAAAAAAGGGCGATCGACCTTCCTAAGCACCGTGTTTTGATTCACTTGCAAAACATTTATTGCCTGCACAGCCACACGCATCAGAGTCAATCCGGCAGCCATACACCCCAAGTAATTGAATATTGTGTATTAAGATTACAGTCATCATGTACAAGTGGGGTAAACGCCGGCAAACGACGAGAGCCGGTCTCGACTACTTTCGATCTTTGGATCGCTTCCATCCTTTCCGGGTGAAGTTGCTCTTCTGTTCTTGTATGGCAAGGAACTTCCGCTTGTAGTAATTTCTAGACTCCGTGTCCGCCATCAGCTCGTCTGTAATGTTGTCACGACGTTCCTTGCGGGTCATGCGGGCAGAGTGGAATTCTGTTGGTCCTTGGATGATGGTTCCAACCTAAAAAGTAGAGTGTGAAACACATT
The DNA here is from genome assembly GCA_025526995.1 of Powellomyces hirtus. NCBI lineage: Eukaryota > Fungi > Chytridiomycota > Chytridiomycetes > Spizellomycetales > Powellomycetaceae > Powellomyces > Powellomyces hirtus. The sequence continues at coordinate 1,822,013 of JAHLKG010000002.1, forward strand.
TGGTGAGCACGCGAGATCGCATGGTAAAGGCTGTAAGACAGCATAAGTACCTGGAAGTATTTTGGTGGTGCACTCATGGTGTTCTTCTTGTAGTGGCGCTTGGGATCGATGACGGGACGTGACTTCAGGATGTGCAGATCCCGTTTCAGTTCCTCTGTCAGCTCGGGTGCGGGCATATCGAACCATTTCGGGCCAGAGGTCTCTGTCTCCATCTATGACAGCAAGTTTTCAGATCAGCATTTGCTGACAGCTGTGGAAGAGATAGGCCATGCCGCCTTTGGCACTACATACCGCCTTCTTCTGCTTCGCCGTCCAATCCAGGGATGGTGGCAAGGCGTCCTGCGTCTGCTGCACCGCAAAACGCTCAGGTCCCACTTGGACCTTCAATCGCTGAGTGCTTCCCTTTCCGTCATGACCGCTGGCGCTAGCCTTTGGCTCTTCCAGCACGGCGGCTTTATCCGCCTGCAATCGCACAGCACCGTATTGCTTTCCGTTATTTGTGAAATACAGGTTCTTCTCGTCATATCCTGGGTTGAGCTTTACTGTAGTGAGGGCAGAAGACTCTTCGTTTGCGGCTTTGATCGAACTAAAGAAGAGAAACGCTGAGCGTCAACAGGAATTCCTTCTCATGCTCCTATTTCTTCTTCGAGCACGTACATTAAGGCCGCCTGACGTTCCTTCAAAGCAAGAGAAGCCTTCTGAAGCAGGGAATCGAGGTCTAGCTCTTGTGTAGTGTCATCTTGTTGTTCAATCTCCTCGGCGGGATGTATCCCCAAAGCAGCCTTGGCAGCCATTTCGTCGTTCGGTTTGTGAGTTTTGGACAAAAAGAAGGGCAACTGTGAAGACTTTGGATGAAAGCTTCTTGAGTCACGTGCGGTATGCTTGGTCATCAGCATTGAATCACATCCTATTTTCAGGCATGTCATTCTCCGCTCTCCCCACCTGATCTCCCACTGTCATTCCAATTCGGATTGGTTGTTAATTCACAATTGGACATCAAGTTCAGATTGAGATTCATTCGAGTTTGAAAGCTACAAAGATGGCTGCCCCTCGACTGCAATGTCGCGTACATTATAAGAAGAAGAGCGGGCAACTCTACTTTGGTCCAAAAGAGTTCAGCTGGACACAGGACGGCAAAACAGACCCTGAACTTCGAGTGCCATACCCAACAGTCAAAGGTACGCAAGTCCACATAGGTTTGTGCTGGGCAGCAGGAAGGGTTGTTGACATGAAATGGTCTTATCGTCGATAGGACAAGCGCAAAACAAATCCGAAAAGGTCATCTTGAAAGTCACCCAGAGTGCTCCGAATGGCCAACCGGAAGTGAACTACATCTTCACCTTCCTGGCGCCCGATGCGTTGGAAGACCGTGAGAAAGTCAAGGCGGTCCTCATGGACGTCATGAGCGAGAACGCAAAGGCCGCTAGCGCGTCGGCCGTCGCGTCTGCCAACACAGCAGAGGAGTTTCAAATACGGCAGGATATCTTGAACCAGTTTCCAGACCTTAGAGCTCTGCATGGACAGTTGGTTGTGACGGGAATTGTGTCAGAGGATGACTTCTGGGCTTCGCGTCAGGTAAGGCTTGCGAGGCGGAGTCGACTCAGTACGTGGGATAGGGTGTGATGGACCAACTGAGCGTCCAGTAGATGCAAAGGCCGCATGGATGTTGGTGCAAACAATGGGGAGATGGACCTGTCATCCGGAGAATGGCCTGTCTCTGCCGCGGCAATCTTGCATTGCCCGGAGGGCTTTGGGCCTGTCCTTAGACCTGATTGTCCGGCTCATTTTACGGAGACAACCTGGCAGCAAGGTTGCTACCGAGCTGCCGGCGCATGGAAGGGGCTCTGACATTGGCATGCACGTTGCTTATGTCCCCTTCCCCTATGCCCTATGCCTCTACCCTCCCGTCTCGCAGCACTTCTTGGAGTATCAGAAGTTCCAAAAACATCAGCGAAAAGGCCCGTCGGGCTCTATTGTGGACGTGCGCCCGACCGACAGCGAAGGCGTCGACATGAAATTCCGATTCACCGACGACGTTGTTGCGTCTATATTGACGCAGTTTCCACCAGGTATGTCAGTCTCTCCCATTGATGTATCGAAGATTCGCTGACTTTTTACCGTTTCACAGTGAACAGAGCGTATGAGGACAACGTCCCTACAAAAGTAAGCGCCAATGCTGGCCTGAACGTCTTAGCAAGGCATCGACTTATGCCGTTATCATTGCCACCTCAGATCACGAAACAAGAATTCTTCCGACGCTTCGTAGAATCAAAGTACTACCAGCGAAGGGGCGGAGCCGGAGCCCCAGCCAGCGACCAGTTCTTTGCTCAGTACGAAAACGAGGACGATGATGGTAAAAAGCGCACTGTTCCAGCGCCACCATGTCCCTCATGTTTATTGAACGCTATGGCTTCATCATTCCTGAAGACTACGCTGTTCATCCTGCCAAAGCGAGATACGAGCGCAACAATATGCTGCTGGATCTCGGCGCCTCGCATGAAGTCGACACTGAGGTATACAGTTGGTTTCTCTGCCTTAATTCCGACCATTTCATCTCATGCTGCTGATCGTGTAGGTCGGAAACCGACCCGATACGACCATGCGCGCCGGCGGCGTACGTGCCTCATTACCCCTCATTCGCCAGTTTAACCGCGTCTCGGAAGGTGTTTTGAAGTCTTCCCTCAATACTACCAGCGCCATCGACACAACAACAGCGTGAGCAGAGCCTGTTTGAGGTCCACTTAATAGCTTTTGATCTCATCACCAGCTTTCTCTTCAGACCATCCAAACTAGCCCCAGAAACGGCTGATACATTGTACCGAAAAGTCACCGAGCTTGAGGATCTTCGGGTAGAACAACAATCCGACGCCAAAGCTCTTGAAATCCGCGATGTCAGCACCTACTATGCTGCGCCACAACAACAGCGGCAACGACAATTGCAAACAACGCCAGTGACCGCTGCCGCCAATCCACCGGTAAGCAAAAGCACACATTACACGATATCAAAAACTCGGATGCTCATGTCTCTTCTCGAATGTTCTGCATGCATAGCTTTCGCAGCAGACTTTCAGGGCGGCCATCACGACTTGGACCTGCGATCTGGCACAGGTATGCGTCCCTCGAGACACCTCCCCACGTTATATGTGTGAGAACATCGCATTCGCTGTGCTCTTACACCATGATTCCTTTGTCTAGACTCGTGTCGATCGCGCCCATGCTGATGCTGTCCTTCGCAACCTCAACACAATGACAAAGAAACGGAAACGCGAGTTTCAGCGCACCGCCGGTAAACACCTTCCGCTCCCTTACATTGAACCTTCGCATCTCAGTCCGTTCTATACCTCGTTCGTTTTCTTCTAGCAACAACAACACCACCCGCTCAAGAAAAAGCATCCTTACTGCATTTGGCCGCCACAGAACTGCTGCGCACATTCTGGGCATCCCGCAGCCAGGCTGACAAGGGCAAGCAAGCAAACATTGCGGCTGCGCTCGATGACGTGCTGCGCAAGGCGGACGCGTTGGAACACGAGGAGGGAACGGGTGGAGCTGCGGCGCCTACTCATGCGGTAAGAACGCGGGGAAAAGACAAAAGGAAGCAAATGAAGCTTGATGGCTCATTTGCATTTGACTAACATGGAGACATTTCCATTACTTTTTCCGTTCCTATGTACAGCTATTGTTGGCAATGCGAACAGCCATTGCGCGTGCCGCCGGCGTTTCGAAACACCCATAGCCCTTCTCGAACCCAAAAACTTCTACACATCCTCACATCCGCATCCGGGGCCATTTCCACAATTTTGTACATCCCATTCTCGTCCCATTCGTGATGCTTGGTTTTACCCAAACAATCCGAATGTAACTGGCGCCGCTAAACGTGGCACCCTGCTACAAAACTCAAAGCCATGGCCTATTGCATGACTAACGCTCAGGCGACCCGAGCTTTCTTCTTCATATGCTTGTCAAAGCGCGGTGCTGCCCGGCATGTGGGACACATCCAGGCACCCTCGGGCGGGCCAGTCAAGCCGACACATCCCAAATGAAACCATTCATGAGGACAGTCCTATCAAACGCACAAAGAAAAACGTTATTAGATTGTGCAGCTTGTCTCCACGTTTTCACAACTTCTTCCTCCCGTTTCCTCACCTCATTGTCACACGCAATCATCTCGCCAAACGATACTTGCTGACACAGACAGTACAGCAGGTCGTCGGAAGTATCAGGCGATGCGGCGCGCACGCGGGGTGATGCGGGGGTGCTGCTGCGTATGGAGGAGGCGGGCATGTCGTTGAACCTGTTTCAATGGAAAAAAAGGCGATTGATTGAATTCAGTGACGCGTCCATATCTCGATGTGGCAAACGCCAAGAGACGTTACGTTTTGCGCTTGATGACACGTTTTTGTGAAAAGGGTCTGCGTTCTACATGAACGAAGAATTTTAGTCGATTATTCTTGTGTGGCGAGGGCAACGAACGAAGAAGGACACCCACTAAAAGACGCAGAGGCAGACGAGTTGCCGAGGCGTAAAGCATGTTCTGTGACATACAAAGAAAACGCGGTTAGAAACCACACGAATCCAAGGAGATGAGACATTTCCCAACCAGACTGCGTGGCATACCAGGTTCATAAGCAGCATCCTTATCCCTCCTCGTCCCCGCCAGGGCCGACGACCCCGAGGTTCGGTGACTGTGAAGGCTGCTGTGGTGATGCGCGTGTGGTGTATGCAAGCTACTGCTGTAGTGATGATTGTGATGGTGGTTGTGATGTGCACCATGCAACGTGCGTGATCCACGGCCTTCGGGAACGTAGGTGGAGGAAGACTTATGGAGGGAAGAAGAGGGTGGGGTACTTGATGGATCATTTTCGTTCATTCGGTCGAGATGGTCGGAAAGGCGGCGCAGGTAACGTTCAATCTAGATGAAAGGAGTCAGAACAACAGGCCAACAATGGCAAACAAGATCTGCCATGCGAACGCGTGGCATTGACATATGCTCCGTACCAGTTCTTTCGACCGTTCCGCAATTCTCAACTTATCATCCGCAATCTCCGCACATCGTTTAAAATCCCCATTGATCCGTCGATACATATCCAGCTGGTCAGGGAAATCCGCCACGAGCGCGCTCAGGTTCGGGTTCAGGACCATAGCACCGCCCTCGGCGGTCGCGGCCGCTGATGTTATTGTTTTGTAATGTTTGCCTTTAACACTTTGACTATTGCTGCCAGAGGCTGTTGGTGTTGGTGGTGGTGGTGTTGAACTCGTGGTGGTGGTGATGGACGATGATGATGCTTGCTGCTGCTGTTTGAGTTGAGACCGCACGATATCTTCGAGTTTGCCGTAGAAATCGGTTTGGGAGTGCTCAATTTCACGGCGGAGAGCTATTTGAGAGCACGATAAGACATCACAACCTCTTTCAACATAGAGACGCAGGCTAGCACGCGCACCATCATACTCCTCGTCCTTGCTCCGCAGCTCAATCAGCGTGTGTTGTATATCCGAAGGCACATTCTCAATAGCTGCAAGAGGAACATCTCATTATGATCCGCATCATATATAGACAACAAGCTGCTCCCACCTGGCTCAAATAAATCATTCCTAGCATACCTCCAATGTAGTCCTCCAGCACGGTGTGGTAGTCCATTGCCAGCGTCGTTATTTTCACAGATCGGTCAAAAATTGCAGATATGCAAGATACATAAGCTAATGGAAAGACATAACGGGACCAATCAGGACGACCACTACCGCTTCGAATACGAAACACATATGCCTTTGGTTTCACTTACTTAGAGGGGTAGAAGCCGTTGATAAATAGTAGCGATCGCCGTTGAGACGCACACGGCCCGCCGCACGCCTGTTTGCAGAGTAAACCGAGACTTGAAGCTTTCGATTGACAAATTGAGTCGTTTTGCGATAAAAGTTTTGTTGGGAATGCCCAATGGAACAATCGCGATGGTCGGAGGAGGTTTGCTCGTTCAGTTCCATCGCGTGCGCGCCGCGTGACGCATCCTGCCTTAAGCTAGGCGTATTCATGGTTCCAAAAACAAGGCAGAAGTTCTCACTGCAGAATAACCACAGTCAAATGTGAAGAGAATTCACACTTTTAATAGGGAAGTATGGACGAGAACTGATGCATGTGATGAGATATATTTTTGTAAACGAAAGTGCAGGAGAACAACTTATCAAGCACAAGAAAGAGAAAAGAAAGAAAACTTCACGTAGAAAAGGAACAAAGCCTCAGAATTTCTCATCCCCACTATCAGCAAGGGCAGCAATGAGAGCGGCACCTTGACCAGATCCGTCGCGAGCTGTGCGGAAAGAAGGCAATAATGTATGAGATTCAACGCGAAATGGCGAGCGGGTACTAATTGCTTCTTACCTTGCGCGAGGACGATGTTGTCAGCGTTGATGCCCAGCAGTTCTCGAAGGGCATCACGCATACGGTTGGCGAAATGCGGGTAGTGCTCAAATACGGATCCGTCGACCGCGACAGTGGCTCCATCAAGCTTGTTGGTTTTGGTGATCACACTGGCAACCCCAATGGCAGCCAGACGCGCAGCACGGGTACCGACGAGTTCACAGATGCGTTTCACAAGACGGCGGTCGCTAAGAGTCGTCTTCTTTACGCCGTAGAGGTCTTCGAAGATAGATCGGGTATCGGTGAGCTCCATGCTATGATCACTGTTGGCAAAAGTAAGAAGATCAGCAAATGTGAAATCGCCACTGCAGGACGCCTCGCAGACTGGAGATTGTGAAGAATTGGGTTGCCCCTTACCGCTCAATTCGGGACATGTGGGCAGTGTCAAAGCTGTGCTCCTTTTGGAGGGCTTCGCATCGACTTCCAGCAAACAGCTGTCCCGTAGATATGAGGTCGACAATAACGTATCGGACGAGTTCTCCGAGGTACAACCCAGAAATCATCTTCTCGTAGCTCTGCTTTTGCGGGTTGGGGGACGCGCGGTCCACCTTCACGTCGTACTCGGTGGTCGGGAGGATGATACCGTCCTGGCCCCATGCGCCCCACTCCATGTTGACGATCATTTCTCCGGTCGCCGGTTTGGGGCCCGTCCATTTTGGAATGTTTTCGATCTTCTCGACGTAAGCGGCGTTGGTGCCGGTTCCCAGGATGACACCCATGATCGTAGCGGTGTCGACGTATGCGTGCGAGATGAGGGTTCCAACAGTGTCGTTCACAAGGGCGGTAACATTGATTTTCAAGTTCTACCCGAAGGCTCCCCACCATGGGAAATGATGAGTTTTCTACCCAAGCCAAGGCAACATACAAAGCGGCGATTTTAAGCTTACCTTTCGGACGAACGCGTCTTGCAGAAGCTGGACGGCGTCCACTCCGACCACACCAGACGTAGTGAAACCCTTGGTCCAGTGGTACAAGGTGCCTTCAATGCAAGCGGATGTCGGAGTTAATTGTGAATATACCAGAGTCATGACTTTTATCAATCCACGAACCTTTGTTGAGGCCCTGTTGGTTAACAGGGAAAGAAAAGGTGAAACCCATTTTCAGCGAAGCCTGTTTGTCGATGTTATATTCCTCCATTGTCTGAGCGACGCAGTCGGCGAAGAAGTCAAAGAGGGCGACAGCAGTTCCATTCTTGAGCTCTTCGGAAACGACAAACTTCTTTTGACGGCTGCGGACTTGGCCTTTGCCTTTCAAGGTGACTTCGCAGACGCGGAAGTTGCTGCCTCCGAGGTCGAGGGCGAGGTAGGTACCCTTCTCTTCACCGGTAGGCCGGCGAACGACGTAGGAAGGAATCATCTTCATAACAGCTCCTTCGCGCTTGAGACCTCTGTCGAGAGAAGCCTATACGTTAGAGCGCCAAAATAATTGGACGGAGAAGACCAGCGCCCCTTATCGAGAAGCATGCTCGTTCGCTTTCCTCACCTTTCCATATCCCGAATGAATGCTTTGACCAGGTTGTGAAGCATTGCAGTCGAAAGGGTGAACTCGCGCTCTAGTCGCTGAGACGCCGTTTCGACTTGTTTCCGTGCGGTGAGAGCATTGTTGTTGGCCGAGAGCTGGTTTTCTGCTTCGGAGGTCTTTTCGGGCGCAAAGCTGCTGAACAGGTATTGCACGGCGGCGGACAGCGCGATGCCTGTGGTGAGGCCAAAGACGAAAAGGGGCACGCGGTTGTCTTGAGACCAGAAGGACATTTTCATTCACTGGGCCCAGGCGGCGATGAGGTTGAGAAGGAAAGAGTTGGGTGGGCAAGAGATGGTGGGAGTTAAAAGAGATGCCAAGATGACGGAGCACCGAGGACGACAAGGTTGGGGTGGGGACGAAGATGGGATTTCGGTCAATTCTGCACACCTCTGTCATCATCACAAACTTCACACCTTTTGGGCTGGTCGCGTGCGCGTACGACTTGCAACGTCACACTACTGAACTACCGACCCCAACGGTGTATCTGTCACGCCGTACTACTATCCCCGGTTCAAAAAACCCCACGTCTCATCAGTTAACTCCCGCCATCAGGGGCATCAGCCCGAAACCCCATCATCGATAACGCCCGCGAAGGAGAAGGGTCCCAAGCTGCTCCTCCTGTAGTGTCATACTGTCGGTCGTTGTTACAGTGAACCCTGCTTTGGCTTAGGAGCGATGCAAGGTTAAAGCCCCGCTCGATCTTGATAATAACTGTCGGTGCACCAGAGAATGAGCGAGCTGCGCTGATCCAAACCTTTGAAACAGAAGCCAAGCAAGTTGAAGAACTCATTGATTTGCGGATCTACGCAAATTCATCCAAAATGACTTGCAACCCTTATAAAAATAGTGGAGAGGAGTATGTCAATTCTGTAGCGCGCCCATGCCCTTTGGCCTTTGACTCTCATTCTGACCTAGTTTGCATTATTCAAATGATCATATCATCATTTCCTGGATTTGTTTCGGGAAAGCTTTTGATGCATTTAAGGCATATCACGTGTTGCGTAATGCCGCGGCTGCCATCCTTGTTGTCACCAAGCCACGACTGCTTCTCACGCCTTCCTCTGGTGTTTTCCAGCAGAACAACCACAAGACACTCCTGTAATCCAAGCGATACGTTGAAAACATGTCAGAATACTGGGTCGCAAACAAAAAGTTCTTCTGCATATATTGCAGGATATACCTGCAGGACAACAAAATCGTATGTCCCCCCGGTCTCTTGTCAACACATTCGGAACACCTCCTTACTTTTCTACCCCTTCTGCAACAGAGTCGCCAAACACATGAGAGCGGCAAGAAGCACAAGGACAATGTCGCGGGATACCTGCGCGATGTCCATAAGCGCGCCGAGGAGAAAGGCAAAGTCGACGCGGAGACGAGTGCCATGATGGCCAAGATCGAGCAGGTAAGAGAACAAACGCTCAATGGGCGGAAAGGGCGGGTTGCTTTCCGTTTTATTTGGTTCCTCAACACGCTCCATCGACTGCTTTATGTGACGCATTCCTATTGTCTGTCCGTATGTTATGTGTTTGCCCTATTGTGGATTCCCTGGGTGGTGGACTAGGCCGCCAACAAGCAATACGCGCTTGATACGCGAATCAAACGACCTGCTGGGGACGACGCGGACGCCGATTTCACGTCAAGCCGGCCACCGGCAGCGTACAAGGCGACAGCGGGGGAGAGCGAGGCTGGGCGGGTGCTGGACCGTCTCGCCAAGGAGCGTGCTGACAAGGCAGCTGCCAAGGCTCTCGCTGCCAAAGCTGAGACTGTTGGCGGCGGCGATGAAGAATCGCATCCGTACGGGGACTGGGCGACTGTGGATACACCTGCACCACCACCCCCACCACCGTCGAAACAAGACCCGAATGCACCGGCAAATGCTACAGTGTGGGCGGACGAAGGTGACGAGGAACCGGAAGACAATGTCAAGTCATTCAAAGTGAAGGAGAAGACATTACCGCTGCGCGACGATGATGACGATGGGGCCAAATCCGTGGCGGCGCCCGTGTTCAAAAAGCGGAAAGTAGCAGGCGCTGCCCGGAAACGCGCCGATTAACAAAAGTGCAGGACAGGTTCTCGACAGCAAAGATTGTGACACTTGCTTCCCGCCATCCCACGGCTCTCCCCGCGTATATTCTCTATCGCTTAGCGTGAAAAGCGTTTCTCATACACGCCTCAGACTCGATGCCGAATCAGCCCACTCGAAACTCTATCACAAGTGTCTAGTTCTTCTCCCAGAACTGCGGTAGTACAGACGGCAGGTCCTTGACACTGTGGATTTGGAAGTCCCCATGCTTGCCCTCCACGATGTCGTCACCCACAACGTGAACTGCAGTCCATCCCAATTTCTAAAAACAAGGAAAAGAACGAACCAACTTAAATACTAGGCATTCTTCCTTGCCCAATTCACGCGTTCACCCTCACCTTGGCCATGTCGATGTTCACTGCCGAATCGTCAACAAAGTAACACAACGACGGATCGGTTACGCCCGCAGCTTTCATTACGATATGGTAGAATTCTTCTTGCGGCTTGCATTTGAAGTCCTTCACCTCGTAGTCACTAGATGTAAAGTGCATTCGATAAGTAGCAGTCTTTGCGCATAGTGGGCTTGAATTGCATTTATACCAGAACGACATTCCCTCAAACTGGTCTGCGACACCGAGCGCTTCGAGGACTCGATTTCCGTGCTATGCAAATCAAACAAATTGTAGATCAATATAGATACTTGGGGCGGACACGGCGCGAGAATGGTGCGCATGACACATACCACTTTGTATGCGTTGGTGAACTATCAGGACCAAGAAAACAGACAGATTATGAAAAGGTTAAAAAATTGAGGTGCTGTTATGCTCGTCCTTACCGCCCACTTTCGCACATCCTTCATTGATGACAACATCGCGCGCAGATCGTCATCTTTCTTCAAGTAATCCTGTAACGGAATTCCTTGATCCACCTCCTTGTCTAACATTCCTGCGTGAGTAAAAACATGCAAAGCATCATCATCACACTCGTATTGGGAGTACCGTATGCCAGAGGATCGACATCTGAATGTAACGAGGCACGAGATATTAGAACCGGGCAAAAGGAGTTGATGGTGCGCATTCTTGCTTACCATGGTGTTTTACGAGTCCACGGATTGCGAGGCCGTACTCAGTGTAGTATCTGTGATGCAGCTCGGTAGCTACATGTTCCGATCAGACACAGTCAATACAACCAACCAGTGCGCTTCGAAAACATCCGCAATTCTAACCTTCTTCATCCGGGAATCCCATACGTTTGAAGTACGCGTGGATTCTGAAAGGAGCACCATCCTCATCAACTACTAAATTCTCCCTTGCCAAGACCCTTCTTCTCGTCTTAATTCTGCCCGCACCTCTTGCCCATGTCCTTGAAGATCCCAGTGGACTTCGGGTAGAGACAATTGTCAATGTCGAAGAAGAAGACACGTTGCGGTTGAGATGAGGACATCATGAGTGGTGAGCGGAGATAGGGTTTAAGGAGTTGGTGGTGAGTGTTGGTGTGGCGAAACGTGCGAAGATAGAATCTCATGCACGAAGAATGTTGAGGAAAGTGGCTGCGCTGTCTCGGGACGCGTGTGATGAGCGAAATACTGTCAAAAGCGAGGAGGAAGTGGGAATGAGGCGACGTATGAGACAAACGCAAGGCCCAGATATATGTATGGTATATGTATATTGCACATGTATGTACACGTATGTTCCGAGTGCGAAAACGGAACAAGGGGACGAGAACCCCCTTCCCCTTTGATGCTTCCTCAGAGTAGGATATGCCGCCCACTAACCGCGATCCCCAACAGTCCCGTCTGCTGTTTTTGCTCGTACGTGGGCCTTGGACATGCCCTCCCGACCAGCACGCCCGCGAGACCACCCGCGCGCGTCCCTGATGGCGCGGACACGGGGCGCGGCGGTTTGGGAACGTGGCGCGCCGTAGCGATTTCCAGCGGCGCGACGGGCTTCAATGATGTAGAGCTGTTGTTATTTTTGCTGTTTTGTTTGTGGAGTTTTGGGTGTGACGATGGCGGTGGCGGTGGTGGTGGTGGTTGGGCCTTCGGATCGAGTGGGACGCCGAATCGCGAATCGGGTGCGCTGCGGGGTCGGTTAGATGATGCGCGTTCAACCCATTTTGCGACGGAGAATGCTGCTGCGCGCGCGTTATGTGAGGGAGGTGGAACCGGTGCTGGACGTGTGGATGTTTGCGCTTGCTGCTGCGGTTGTGGGAGCTGTGGTGGTGTTGGTGGTGTCGCTGTTCCGACGTTCATACCTACTGCCCTCGCCGCACGTGCTGCAGAGGATTGAACCTTGCCAGCATCGATAGCTGGGCGAGCAAAATCCGTCGGCTGCTTCCCAACTTCATCCCGTGGAATTCCCGCGCCCGCACCCGTCATTGGCGCACTGGACGGTCGATGATGCGGCCGCGCTGGTGTTGCAGCAGTCTCCTCTTCTTCATCCGAGCTGCTGCTGCTGCTGCATGCGGAGAAGGAAATGCTGCTACTTCGGCTACGACTTCTGCTGATTGGTCGTGTGTTGCGTTTGAGCTCCGCGAGCAAACCTCGGACGGCTGAAGGGGCATCTTCCGGCTCGGTATATTGGTGTGAGGGTAGGGTTGATGGTGGTAGGTCGATGACGGTGGTTCCGTATATCGTTTGTTGCCGATTGCGTGATGCGGCTGATCCAATGCGGGATCTGTCATGGGAAAGGGGCTCCCGGTTTGAGGAAAGACATTTCGGCTCGTCTCTAATATACGTTTGCCACACTTACGGTTTATTGCTGAACGGACGTTGGGGCGTGTCTGGTTGAGCCCGGCGACGCCTACCGCGTGCTAAAGAGACAGCAGCACGTGAATCAGATTTTCAGCGCCCCTTAGCGCTCTCTTCGAAAAGCCCTTCCTACCATCTAACTCATCCAGATCGTCAGCTGCACCGTCTCCGATGTGTATGACGCTCTCCGGTGCGGGCTGCGAGAGCATTTTCGATGCCGTTGACGGGTTCCATAGTGGCTGCGTGAATGTTTTGCCGCGGCTGCCACATGCATTGTTTGAAGTAAGCATTTATGCGCAAAGTGCCACCATATGGCAAACGCAGCAGACTCTCACCACCACTCCTGCCATTCAGCATCCTCGTCACCGGAACCCTCATTGCCCTGCATTGCTTCGTCCTCGTCATTGGTGTCAATGCCCTCAAGATCCTCCGCATCAACGGCATTCACAGCCTCGAGTTCCGCGAGCCGCTTCTGCGCCGCTCTCAGCTTCTCCCGCATCGCGCGCGTCTGAAGTCGTCGTCGTGCGAGCTCCTGTACCATGAGAACTCGCTCTGACTCGGCTGTTGAGGTTGATAGACGTAGGGTTGTGATTTGGGCTGTGAGCTGTTGCAACAGTGTGTGAGCAGAACCCATGTGGGTCGGTGTGCAGCTGTATGGTTACCTCTTTATTCAACGCCATCGTACGCCCCGTTTCGTCCATCATGATTTTGTTTTCCCGCTCAAGTATTGAGATCCGCGCGTTACATTTATCGTGTTTGATTCTCTGTCCTGACGAATGTTAGTTCATGCAAGTGACATTCTCCAAGTCTCAGCAGCGGCAGCAAAGTTTGCGCTCACACACGTACCGGCTCATATTCGGCGGTCACGGCTTTCCGCGCGTCGTCGACGGCCTTCTGGACGGTTGACTTTGACGATTGTATGATGGATCTCTCCCTATCTTTTTAGCGATGGGAGGTTTTAGACGAGGGTGCCTTATGTTGAAGCATGCGATCAGCCAGTGCGCCGCAGCATATTGCAGCATACCATTAGCCTTACTGACGGTTATTGCGTCATAGTCTTCGACCGTCATGCAAAGCTTGCGGTGCAGTACACGCAGATGCTGCATCGAGGTCCCCATACCGCCAGCAGCATTCGAATCAATGAGCGCATCGTCCCCGTGGAAGCTGATAGTCGGTTTGATGATTTTAGTGAAGATCCCCTTGAGTTTGGACCGACCGGATGAGGCTGCCGCGGCTACATCGTCGAGGGAGTCCGTGGGACCACTGTGTGGAAGCGCGGGTGTGGGGATGACTGCCGTAGACGGTGGTACAGGCAATGATGCCAGAGTTGCTGTCGGTTGCAGTGGCGCTGGTGCTGCAGGTAAGGCTGGTGGTGGGGCTGGCACGGGTGTGGATGGTGTTTGTTCTAGTTGCGCATCATCAGCAACGGCCGCAATCCTTCGTTTCCGCTGCTCATCAGCCTCTCTCGCGGCTTTAACGCCCTCCGCGAGAGCCAGCTGCTCGTCCAGCCCCGAATCAATTCCTTTAAGCATTTGGTCATAAAACGCGGCTTTGGACAGCGCCGTGCCTTCGTTTGTTGCGGTATTCATCACCCGTGCGGAGTGCACGACGGTCATGAAAGCGTCAGGTCGCGGCGGGCCGCTGACGACCGTTGCACTGCGGAGACGGGACGCCAGCGTCCCTGGTCCTCGTCGCCCTGCCGCCCCATTGGCATTGGTGAGGGCCGCGGCTGCTGGATGAAGAGATCCGGGTCGAGGGGCTGCGAAAGTGACGCCAGCTGATGTTGGTGCTGCTGATGATGAGGGTGGATCGGCCGACGCTGATGATGTTTCGCCGGGTACGTATACGACATGTGGAACAGGGGGGGATGCCTCTCCTGTGCCTACTGGACTGTGCTCACGCAGCATGGCTTCTTGTTCTGATGCCTTCAAATTGATGTGGGGGAAAGTATTGCGAGGTGCGACCTGGATTGAGAATTGAACAGCGTCCTCGGCACTCTAAGCATCTCAAGACAATTGAGGCTTGCGCAGTATGGACACAAAGAAGGCTCCGTCTGGGCCTTCTTTTATAGTAGTGTGACAGTGTGCCGTCACCCACAGTTGACCCTCCGGGCAACGCCTGGTGAACTCCGAATGCTAACGTGGGGCACGTGGCGCGAGGCGCAGCTACGCGTCTCAAGCCGTTCCTCGAATTTACTGGCTGCTCATGGGCACAAGCTTGAAGATACCGGGTTATCACAGGACCGAATTCACGACCATCTCGCGGAATTCTTGCTCGCAAACGGGCACCGTAGGAATGTCATCGGTGTGAAAACGTTCCACCCTACTCTTTATGTATTTGGGAGGCTGGCAGTATGACTGAAGCGCATTGGAACAATTGTTACAAATCTGACATGCAGACTCACGCCCACCTCATGCCATGCTTGCTCACACTTGGCATTCCCATAGCGATCATGGGTGCCATCATGGATACACGCAGAAGACCTGCGGCAGCGGTTTTATTCGACGCCAGCCGGATACACGAACCCTTACGCCACTATGAAACTAGTGCCGGTCCTTTGGCCAATACCACGCATGCGATGAAGAACTAATTAGAGCATACGCACACATGAGGAAGGAAAGATGAGCAAAAAGGGAAGGCAAGAGTTAGAGAAGGTGCGGATCGCTTACGCGAGCTGTCCGAAGTATCAACCTCACGTGACGAAGTGTCCGAAGGCTTCATCATCACGACGTTTCCCTCTTCGTGTTTTAGCTGCAATTTAGCTATTACCTTTATTCTCGCTATTTAATCTTAGGATACTGTATCTTTTCGACTGTACCCCTGGTTTGCCCGAATGAAAAGTGTCGAAGGTACTTTCTCCAGTAAGCAAGTGAGAAGAGGAGACAAGGGAATAGCGCTGTGGGCTTCGAGGGAGCGCTACTCCCATTCAGCATTTGGGTCGTATGTCTGGCTTTTTTCTTCATTGACCAACAACTCCAATTTCTGTATCAGTTTGCGTCACCTGAGGTTCTGGCAGTGTTTGCTTTCCTGTTCCCCCTGGCGTTCACACGAAAGCAATATAGCAACCAGGTGATTCGTCTCGAACCACTGCACCCCTATCCCACATGGCCCTCCTGGTCCCTACACTGGACATGGACCTCTATGACGAGGAGGACGAGGACGATACCAGCAATAACACCAATCCTCATCACGACATCAGCGGCTATCACAACACGAGCCTCGCACCAGCTCATTCACCTCCAGCCTCGGAAGTTCAAAACACCGCCAAACGGCGTAGACTCGTGAGGTCATGCTCTAAGGACGAGGTGCAGATCAAAGAGCCAGAAGTAGATGAAAACGCGCCTACTGCAGTTCCAGTGGAAGCAGAGTCTGTTGAAAACACCGCGGTTCCGCCAACTCGGTTACAGGGTTTTTTCACGAAAGCAGAT
Source organism: Powellomyces hirtus (assembly GCA_025526995.1). NCBI lineage: Eukaryota > Fungi > Chytridiomycota > Chytridiomycetes > Spizellomycetales > Powellomycetaceae > Powellomyces > Powellomyces hirtus. The sequence goes on from JAHLKG010000002.1 coordinate 1,838,143, forward strand.
CGGCCGCCACCACCTCAGCCTTCTTCTCAACCCGGACACAAATCATCTGCAAAAAACCGATTGCCCACGCATACGCCGTGGCCGGGCGCCCTTAACTGCCATTCTGGTCACGATATCCTCGCAGCTCAGACATCAACCGTCGTGGAAAAACCGTGCTTTCCTCGCCGTCAAACTCCTACTCCTCGCGACCCTCTCCGCAATGTCAATTTCATACCTCGCAGACAGTCGTGCGCACAAGCACTGGCTCCTTCGCCAGCCCCTTTTCATTCCTTTCCAGGTCCTTCCGTTGGGAAGGTGGTCATCACGTCTAGATCACTCATCTCGTTCTTGGAAAGTCTCTATGGTCATGAGATCCTACGGTCAACGGGTTGCCTGCCGCTATTTACCTCCGTCACTAGTAGGGTGAATAGTAAAGACTTAGCAGTCAAGACCGAACCGCCACGCACAGACGCCAACGCGGCAGCATCCAAAACTGCATGTTTCGATAAGAATGCTCTGAGATCACTGAAGACATGGCTGGACGAATGGAAAACAGTACGGATCTCTGCGAAGAAAACAGAGCCAGGTACTGAACCTTCCATGAACTCCACTCCACAAAGTTCACGCAAGTCGAAAAAGACAGGTCGGCGACGCGGGGGAGGCCTCCGGAACAGTGACTCTTCCTGTTCTACTGATGACGACCATGAATATGCGTGCTCCAACAGCGACGGAGAGAACGATGCCCTTAGAATGCGATACCCAAAACACATGATGCTCGTGGGTCCTCCTGGAAACGGTAAAACGAGTCTCGTGTACTCGCTGGCGAACGAGAACGGTTTTGACGTGATAGAAGTGAATGCCGGCCAGCGTCGAAGTGGGAAAGACGTTGCAACAGCACTGGGCGAAGCGATCGACAGCCACAACATAGAGCAGCTTGGCATCAGTAGTGTGAATTTCGAGACTCTCTTTCGGCGCATGGCTGCGGAGCACGTAAAAACCATTGAGTCATCGCAGTCATTGTCATCATCGAGGTCCAGCTCCAAAAGTCGGCCCAGTGCCGCCACGGGTGAGCCACCAAAGAAGAAGGGGCGGAAGAGTGCGAAGGCAAAGCGTTTAGAGGAAGAGGCGGCTCTCAAGGCGGCACGGCGGAGCAACTTTTTTACACCTGCTGCCCAGCAGAATAAGGTTGAAGAAGAGGTGGATGAGCCAATCGACGTCATGGGAGATCCGGATCCACTGCCTCCAATGCCGGGGATAAAGGAAGATCCAAGTCTGCTGCCGCCAACACTGTGGACCGAGAAGCACGCGGATCCGCAACCGCCAACATGGACCGAGGCAAACCCAAATCCGCTGCCAGCAACACCAGGGGCAGATGAAAACCCAGATCCGCTACCACCTACGCCATGGGCAGAGGAACCAAATCCGCTGCCACCAACACCAGGGGCAGATGAAAACCCAGATCCGCTACCGCCTACTCCATGGACAGATGAGAATCCAAATCCGCTGCCACCAACACCAGGGGTGGATGCAATTCCAGCTCCGCTGCCACCATCACCAGTGGCAGATGAAAACCCAAGTCACTCACCCCCGGCACCAGGGCCAGAAACCGACCCTATCACTGTCCTGGACGTGCCGAACCCAGATACAGGCAGTCACGCAAGTGACCAACCGGGTTCTGAGGGGCGCAACTCAGTCCCCGAAGAACCAGCTCCGCTGAGACGCCGCTTGATTCTTATCGAGGATGCTGATTTTTTGTGCGAGGCCGACAAAGGATTTTGGACAACTGTCTGCAGTCTGCTACAGAAAAGCAAATGCCCGATTGCGTTCACATGCAATAGTAAGCAGCCTTCCTTTCTCTTCGTACACTTGCACAATCCTGATTGCGTTTTCTCTGCCTGTTTGTAATCGTTCTTTTGATTCTGGCGTGAAGCTTCCCCTCTATGCACCGTCAATCCTGGAATGCCAGACGCCGTACTGACGCCATTACTGGAGCGCATCACCACAATTGAGGTGCAACCACCTAGCAGCGACGAGTTGGCCTGCTTCCTCCACCTCGCACTGTTGTCACGAAGTTTGTGGCCGCGAGATGTCTCTGCCATGGCTTTCATAGCTGATCTATCCAGGGGAGATGTCAGGCAATGCTTGAATCAGCTAACCTTCCGTGCAAACAAGGCGGCTGGGCAACAAACGGTCTCTCTTTCGTTCCCCTCCCACGCGGATGATAGATCTCAGGCCGAGATTCCACATACGTTTACAGTAGCCGATATCGCTCCTTTTCACTTGACCTATGCAGCAGATTTACCGGGACTTTCCACATACTTAGCGTCAACAGCTAACGGCGAGTCGTTAAAGGGCACACACAAACTCACATCCCGGTCAGCAACCAGTAGGGAGGCTCTCCTGGATGCCCTCCAGACACTAGCCAAGCAGTGTGAGAATCGCGTTGTTGCAGACGTCATCTGCAACTCTCGACCATTGCGGGCATGCCATCAGGAGGCTTGCGAGCCAGAGGTCCCAAAAGCTAAAGCAAATGATGACGCGCCCGTTCATGTCGACACTATCTATGGCGCTTACCCGGTTCTCCCACCGCGCCCGCTTGCATATGCCAAAAGCTGTGGAGTGCGGGCTTTGACAACTTTGAAATATGCCAAGCTGTTGCGGAGTGATGACAAAGTGGGGGGGCTGATGCACAATGTACTGGATGAAGACGCTGTCGCTAGGTATGATTCTGCTTCCTTCAAAAGTGAGATTTCCGTTGACACCATATTCTCGTTTACAAACAGATGTCAGCCGTTATCCATGCTCCGCTCACTGGCCAGTACCTGCGAGCCGTGGCGGACGCGGGCCCTCGCCCTGGACGTTGCTCCCTGGCTCGCCATCATCTGTCGACTGGATCTCGCAGCCACCATCCACGAACAGCAACAGCAGCAGCAGCAGCAGCAGAAGCTAGACACGCTGTTCAGCCGCTCGACCACTTCCGATCGGGAAAGTCCGCGCCCACTCCACTACCCACGCCGATCGCGCCGAAACGCCCCTTGTGCTGCTCCGCCGCCCATTGTACGATGGTGCGAGTATACGATCCCGGATGATGTGGCGTGTGGGCTTGTTGCATATATGCAGGTAGGAAAAGAAGAGCTATCCCAAATGCGTGGAAGCTTTGAATGAGAGTTGTGGATCTGATGGTTGATTGTCGGTTGTAGAAACCTAGCCTATCTGCAGATGAACTGATTGCGACATTCACTACACCCGCGCGGCCCCCTCTTGCGGATCGTATTAGACAATGCGCCAACGCACTTGTTGTGTCTGAACTTTCATGACAATGCTGGTCTGATCCATAGACCCCGAAGAGAGTCTGTGCTCCAGATACCCAACCAGTTATCCATCCATACTTTTCATCCGGGGGCTGATACCATACGTAACCGTCATTTAAGTCTCCAAGCATACTGTTGGAACTCTAATCTACATTCTAATTTTATTGTTTGATGAACGTGTGGGGTAAACGTGGCGTAGAACATTGAGATCTCGCATCTCGTGCTTGTGGCGAGCTGCTCCTGCTAAGTGTGAAATCAGATGCTTGCCATCGAGACGGCTTTAGATGTACGCTAGCCGCGACGGCAATGACTGCACGTTAATATCCTCTCCAGACGCAGCGCGCCGGGGGGGGGGGGGGGATTGCTGCTTTCACATCATCTGCTAACCCACGCACAGAGAGTCAATGGTAGTATACCGGTCAACGCTTCAAAGACCAACACGCCAAAATCCGCCTCTTCTCCAACCGCCGGCACGCGTGGCACAATGGCCATTCGCGAGTACACAAAGAATAGATACACCACTGCTACTACCATGGCGGTCCCCGCCGTCACAACCAACCTCGCCTCCGAGGTCGCCAACAGCGCACTGACACGAGTCGGTAGCGGTAACGTGGTGCGGAGAGAGGTATGCACGATTAGCATGGCGGTGATGAGTGTGGACAGGGAGAAGAAGAAAGCGAGCCCGACGGAAGGGTAGATGATGTCGTTGGCGCCGGGGAGCCAGTAACCTGTGGACAGGATCCATCGGTATTCGGGGGTTTGACCGTCGCCTTCGTAAAGTGTGTCGAGGCGGAAATGGAGGAGCGACCCGGCGACGCAGAGGAGCCATGAGTTGAGCAATGTGAGGTGTTGTGACCCCAATCCGGCACTATTATCGAGCTCATCTTTTGTTTGTTCCTCTTCCTCGTCGTTGTTGTCGCCTCCTTCTTCAGCCAGCCCAATAGCATCATCGTTTTCAAATTCATCACCGTCATCATCGTTCCCGTCGTCTTGCCGCCGGCGCCCACGTCGTCTTCGCCACTGTCTACCCCCAACTCGACTCACGATCCTCACGTCCCGCCAGCTCTGTCCACCAAACACGACATCGACCCGCGACATCCATGTCCCTACCCACGCCCACGCTAATCCGGCAGTCAGCGCGTAGCCTATCGGGTGGTGGACAATGTCCATTAGGAGGGTGCCGAATTTGGGTGCGATGCCGGAGAGAAGGAATTCGACTACGGAGCCAATCTAAGATACGAACGAAAAGAGGGTCAGAGTATGCAGTGAACAGGGGGGATATTTTTCCGTACACACGTCCGGTCCGTTAGTTGAGTGCAGAACGAGCAAAAACACATGCAGTGCCGAGAAACGCGTGGATGTGAGTGCGTGCAGGACAAATCCGACAGCGAAGCTCGTCAGAGCGTGGGCTACCGTCGACGGCATGAGAGAGGTGGTGATGCGGGCGATAGCATACGTCGCGAGAGTGCGTCCGTTGAGCAAAATGGCGAATGTGAAATGACAGGATTGCTGGTACCGACAAGCTGACGCGTGTGACGTGTTTGGTCCCCAACGCTCCCCCCATTTTAACATTCCATTTCCAAAGCAGGGTTAGGGACAGCTGCTCATTCCCCGAAATGTCCTACCGCCCTTCCTTCCTCGCACCAACAGGGCACACGTCGTCTTCCTGCGGGTATTGCCACTCCTCATCCTCCACGTCCGTATGCACGGGGGCGTGGGCCTACGAGCTCACCGCCCCCCACTACCAAATGCTCGTGGACCGCGGGTGGCGACGCAGCGGGCAATACTGCTACCGCCCGGCACTGACCGAGACGTGTTGTCCGGCACTGACGATTAGATGCGATGTGGGACGATTTGTGGCTTCGAAGAGTCAGAAAAAGGTGATTGGGAAATGGAGAAAGTTTCTGGCTGAGGGAAAGGGGGGACCAACGAAGACAGAAGAAGAGGAGGGAAAAGTGGAAGGGATGGTGGTTGATGCTGAGGAAGGAGCTGAGGACCTTTCGAAATTGAGCAGCACCAGGACGAACAAAAAGACGAAACCACCATCCACTTCCCCACAACAATCCATGTCTTCAGCTTCCCACCCGCAACCCTCGGCACTCGCCACCCTCCTCACCGCCGCGGAAACCTCGCAGCCCGACCACCCCTCATCACACACGTTCCACACAACCCTCACACCCGCAACCTACGATGCAACCTCCTACGCCCTCTACGCTCTCTACCAAACCACCATCCACGGAGACGCACCTTCCAAACTCTCGCCGAAACGTTACACCCAATTCCTCGTCGACTCGCCTTTACCCAAAGCATCACCACCAGATCAACCATTTGGAACCTTCCATCACAAATACTATGTGGACGATAAACTCATTGCGTTTGCGGTGCTGGACATCCTACCCAGTTGTCTCTCAAGCGTCTACTTTGTGTACGATCCGGCGTATGACAAACTATCCTTGGGGACTCTGAGCGCGTTGAAAGAGATTGTGCTGGCGGAAACTCTGGCAAAGGATATACCGACGTTGAGGTACTATTATATGGGATATTATATCCACACGTGCCCCAAGATGCGGTACAAGGCTCAGTACTCGCCTTCCGACCTACTCTGTCCGGTAAGAGCACTAGGCCACCTCATCCTTCCGACTGCCTGTTTCTCACTGGTACATGCTAACAATGTTTGGACTATGTAGGCGACATACACATGGATCCCAACCGACCGCGCCATTCCGATTCTCGAAGCCGAGAGAGTGGCGCCATTGGCCGAACTTGACGATGAGGAGGCGGAGTCATTGGCAGATTCGTGCACCTCAACGGACGATTCAACCCCTATCATCAGCAAGGGAGCCCAGCGACTGCGCGCCGTTGAGCAAGCGGCTCTGGCAAGCGTGTCAGATCGGGACGTGCGTGCATTGCGTGCATTTGAGGAAGGAGCGTTGGTTCCATTTGGGGTAAGCTTTGGAGAAGCGATGTTGCGGTTGGCGCCACACCTGGAGTTCAGACACCGAAGATCATGTGGGCGGCACAATGTTTTTTCAGCGCTGCATGCAGTCTTTCAATGGTACCTCGTCTCATCACACTAATTTTCTTTTCGGTTCCACGGTGTTTAGAGAACAGAGACGTATCAGGATACCAAAGAGGATGTCAAGGAGCTGTACGCCTTGTTGGGAGAGGAGCTCATACAAGATGTGATACTAGTTACATGATGGAACAAGATTGAAAACTCTAGAAACAAGGGGGGCGTGTGTTGCTGTTTCTCTGATTTTCCATGAGGGATAGGTGTTGCGATAGGCATTGCGCGCACGCTCTCGAGGGGAGGGGGTAAAGATATGTGCTAGGTGGCGCCGGCGAGGGAGTCGCAGTAGTAGATAGCAGTAGCAGTGGGGCGCGGTAGCGGATGTGTGGAACCGGAACAGGTAGCAGATGGTACATCGAACTACGAAGACGTCCCTCATCGTCTACCGGCGTATGTACTCAGCCCAGCAGCGGATGCTCCTCCTGGTATTTCATTGTGTCTAGAAAGCCAAATAGATTAGTGAGCAGATTGACACCAGACCCACATCTCTAGCCTATATGTACTCACTCTTCTGAGTCGTCCTTCAGCCGGTATAATGTGATCTCCTGTTGCTTGAAGTACCGCCTGTTCTCTTCATCGACAAGAACGAGGTTGAGGTAATACCGCGTCGAAAACTTTTTGTTCACATCCCGATACGTAGGGGTCAGTTCGAATCCACTCAAGAACAACCGGATGGGGATGGTCTCTCCGCGCACAGGCGCGCCGTCCATGATTTCAAATTTGGTGACTGTTTCGCTCTCATTGTACTGATTGGGCGCCGCACCCGTGGTTTCTCGGCGAATGATGGACAGCTCCATATATTTGATCTTGATCCGAACTAACAGGAAATAGATTTTGCCGACAATCACATCTCGCAGGTGGTATCTAGTAAACACAGCAAAAAGAAACATGACAGAATTCGAGTTAGGACAGGGAAACGTGAGCGGACATATCAGCGTTGAGACTTACTTGGATTTGTTGTACTCGAACTCGATGTGCAGGCAATCTTCGATTCCGACCTCCATTTTGATCGAGTTGTTAACTTCCGGCGGCATGCGGTACGAGTGTACAAACACATCCTTCTCCTTGATGATGTCTGATATGCGTCGAGCTACTGTCACTCGGACAAAGTATCTGATGACCAGCAGGAGCGTCAGCAAGCCCATCTGGCAAGTTTCCTCTTCACTCCAGGCCCTCTGACCCCCCCATACTGACAGACACACACCTCAGTTTGACGTTGATTCCAAAATAGCTCTCAAACTGCTTCTCCACATTCTTGAACTCAAAGTCGTAGGTCACGCTCGACCGCAGCTCGCCAGGAGCCGCGAGCTCTTGCGCCAGTGACGAGAACTCATAGTGGTTCCCTCTATCGTAAAAGAGCTCTATATGCCCAACCCATTCGATCTTTATCCCTTGGTGCTCGACCTTCTTGCCGTCCCGCACACGCAGTTGCACCTGAAAGAATTGCGACACCGATTGAAGGTCCATCAGCACTCCGCGCTGTCATTGCATTGTCTCTCCCCAATGAAGCGTTTAGTTCTATGTACCTTCCCACTGACAGACTCCCCGTCAAAGAACAGCGGATATTTCGCCTTCTTGTCCTTGTCGACTTTAACTTCAACCAGTTTCCGCTGATCTTCACCGTTGAGAACAACTTCAATGTCGGCCGAGTTGCCGAGCCCAAACAAGCTCTATCACAGAAGAAGCAGACAGATGGACCATAAGCACCTCCTTCCACCATGCGAGTTCGAGCAGGTCGGACGCAGAACTCACAGCCATTATTTGTGCTTGCTGCCGTCAAAAACGCGGGTGGCGGCTTTGTGATGGAATTCCCAAAAGAACCCGACGAGGAATACAGATATGACGGATTTTGTGAGAATCAACTCAAAAGCCCTTCTATGAGTCTCTCTAACTCACACAGCGAATGAACTGGGGCGGTGGGAAGTCACAGTATTTGGAAATCGCTTTCAGCAAATGCCAAGCGTGCAAGTCAAACCGTTGGATAGATTGACCACCCTATGCTCGTACGCATGGCGCGCATTGGAGTGACGTGGGCGCTTGTTGCCATAACTACGCTAAGTAACATTCAATACCGTAATCGGAGCGCACCGTCACAGCCACGTTCAAAAAACCATGTCCGGATGTGTGGCTTCCGGTATTAGATATTTGCTATTTGTAAAAGTGCCACGTCGGGCTGTGTATACAGGCACTATCATTGAAAATGCAAGCCAGATGTCTGGGCATGATCCGTGGGATCATTCATTCAAATCATCTTTCACTCAACGTCTCGCCTTCAAGACTTTCTTGAGCGCAGCAGCAACAACCGTCGCAGCCTTCTCAACCTCCTTCTTTGTGTGCGCGGCCGACACCGCAATGCGGATAGAGGGCTGCGGTTCGTTTATGACCTCCTGGTCGGTCACATGTTTCGCCCGGGTAACAAGCACCCCGTTTCTTATGATCTCATCCACGACTTCCTGCAGAGTCCTGTCCTGATCTGCGCGGTTCTCGAAATGCGAGGTGTGGATAAGACGGAGATGTATGACCGGGCTTTCCACATCACCGCCAATATCCACAATCTGGGGCTGCCCCAGCGATTTCTTCAGCGCTGATCGCATGACGGCCGCGTTCTGACGCAATGTTGTGAAGGCTTCTGGGTGTGCTTCGAGGTATTTCACACCTTCAATGCCGGAGACGGCGAGCATGGCCGGCATGGATGCAGAGAAGACGTAAGACTGTCCGCCCAGGCGCTGGTGTTCGACGATTTCTTTGCTGCCGCAGCAGAAGCCTCCTGCGGAGCCGATGGCGTTGCTGATGGATGCCGATATGATCTCAACCTCGGTGGCCGGGATGCCATAGTGGTCGCAGACACCTGCACCTCGGTCACCCAGCACTCCGATCGAGAAGCTTTCTTCCAGAATGAGACGATACTTGTACTTGTTCTTGAGTTCGATCAGTTCGGGAAGAGGGCAAATGTCACCGTGATCGGCATACAAGCCTTCCGCAACAATGAACTGTCGAGTGAGGGGCTTCTTCTTGAGTTTGCGTTCTTTAGCCAGCTGCTGCAGGACGCGTTCGAGATCTTGCATGTCGTTGTGTTTGTAGTATTTCACTATGCTGCGAGAGATTCGAAGTCCGATTTGCACAGCAAAGCTGACGCCGGCATCGCTGTTGTGAATGAAAGGTACTTTCCATGAGCAATTGTATGACGTTGATGATGTCGACCGCTGGTGAATGATACACTTACGCAACAATGATATCGCCGCGCTTGGCAAAAGCCGGAATCACGCTTCCAATGGTGGAAAATCCTTGTGAGTATACAATGGCGCCTTCCACACCCATGAATCTGGCCAAGTCCCTCTCCAGCTCCATGTGCACATCCAGCGTTCCATAGAATCCGCATGGGCCGCAGGTGCCGACACCGTATTTTCGCAATGCGCTTATGGCGCTTTCCTACGTCAACAGATAGAAGGCGATAAGCAAATGACAGAAGAGAGGGAGAGGGACGTGCAGAAAGTTACGGGGAGTATCAACCTACCTTTGTGGATTCCTGGTTCATCGCACCGACAAAGTTGTAGCTGGCAAAGTTCAATCGTTCCTTTCCGTCCAGGAGTTTCACTTTGGAGCCGGAAGGCCTGAAGATACACAATGTCAGGGTATTGGCGCCAGTCCCATAAAGTTTGGGTATTTACAACAGCTTGATATCCACTGGCTCTTGTCCCCTCATTCTTTCTCTTCTCCTGAAGTTGTTACATACCCGCTGATAACCGGCGTCTTGTCGAGTTCCATCCGCTGTGCTTCAGACAGCGGGGCGACCAGCGGCTCCGGTTCCCATTCGTCAATAAGTTCTTGCACCTCCTGCAGACAGAAACGGGGGCGAGATCAGTACGTCATTCCCTCAAACTGGATGAAGTTTCCTGGAAACATTCCATACTTTCTCAGTGAGTGGCGTTTCGATGTTCTGCTTTCCAGGCTGATGCTTCTTCCCCACAAAGTACCAGATCATGAACAGGACCAGACATGCCTCCAACAGAGAGCGGTATGGGTCGTTCTGGTAAGAGGCGTGGACATAGCGGGCAAAGATCCTGCTTCCTGGGATCTTAGCGTAGATGTGCGAAGCGACGCTGGCGGTGGTGTTGACGGCGGTGACGAGCGAGTCGGCAAAGTCACGGGCGGCTTCGTTGACGAACGGGCCGGCGTACGTTCCTAGTTTCGACATTGTGAGGTGCTTTGAACCGTATACAGTTGTCTATGATCGATGACAGCGGCGGCGACGAGCAGCGGGGCAATACTACTTGTATTATGCTAATGGAAACTCTGAAAGTGGGCCAAGGGAGAACTTGGAAAGCCGAGACTCCCTGACTTTGGCCGCAGCCAAGCTCGTGCACGCAGTGCGATGGGAATTGCGAACGTAAGCGGCTCAATTGAATTTGCGACTTTCAAATGCGGCTGTGCCTTTTGCGCGTTTCTTTACGATGCGCAGTCATTGCTGAGATTTCTTCCTGTTTTCCACTTGTTTTTTTTTTTCTTTTTTGATATGCTCCAGCGTGCGAGGAAGAATGTTGACTTTCCAGCAAAGGAATAGTCAAAGTTGACACTTTGTACACCTATGTATTATTTTGTGGGACACATCGATATGTTTGTACAGCTGAGCCGAGGGGTATATGGGCCTCGACACATGCGGTCGTATGTGATCACAGGCAAAATAGTCCTTGCCCCTTCCGGAATAAAGTTCACACCCGACGCTCTTGTATTTACCGCATGAAAAGAACCAATGGACGTTCGTCATCTTCATCATCTTCAGGCCTTGCAACGGCCGACATCGGTTGCTGATTGTAATGCGGATGGTCGGCAGGCACCTCCCAGCTAGCCGGACGCGGGCGAAAGATTCCATCCCCAAAGTGAACCATCGGAGGCGGACGCGGAATCCACGTCTCGCTTTGTCGAGCTCTTGTCGTCAGTCCTCCGTGGCCCTCAGCTTGTGCGGTCGTCTGCGGTTCGATAACGGTGCTCCCGCGAATTATGTGCGTGATGTCTGCAAATTGTGCTGATGCGGGCGGCATTGCAATGCTGACGTGGCGAATCATTGACGGCCCGGAAGGCGCCGAGATAGCGACTGAGGAGCGGAAATCGTTATTGTCATCATTCGTCGAGCCGGTATTTGCGGAGATGGCCTTCTCGCGCCCATTTTTGAACTCGGCAATTACTCGTGTGATGACGACCATGGCCAATGTAAAATGAATTACGAGCTAGGGTCGCAAGGGGGATCCCAGAACAGAACGTCAGAAAGCTACTCATTCTTCCGGCAACCCTAAGGATCCCAACACTTACCATTCCTCCCCAAACACCAAGTCGCCAAGTACACGGTGTATCACCAAGGATACAAGCACTGTCTTGAGACGGACGCATTCCAGTAACAAGGGCCCGGGCGGCTTCCATCACCCATGTCATGAACGACACTTCGATCTCACGATAGTCGTCTGCATCATCAAAAGGGGTTTTCTCCGTTGTGGCATGCCGCATGACGGCGACGACTCCACCGATGTCTGCGAGCCAACGTGCCATGAAAGTGATGGCGTATATTGTTTTGCCAATTGCACGGTCCTGTGATAGCGGGCAAGCAAGAAAGTTCAATTTCTCATATCGGGGACGTTTACTTGACTTTGAGGACTTGAGCGCTTACCCGGCTGACAGATGCCTTCCCATATGCCGAGACAATCACGTACACAAAAGGTAGGACAACGTTTGCAGCATTCATTGGCTGCACTGATTTCTGCGATAGCATCGCGAGTGTTATAAGAAGTAGGAAGGTTGAGAAGACCTTTTGAAGAAAGGATGTATGCAAGTCAGTCATTAACAAAGGAAAGAACGACAGGCTTAAGCGTGAGTTGCATGAAAGCACATACCACATCACTCCCAATCGCGGCAATCATCCACCAACGCAACCCACACATCCGAATGGTGCGCCTCTCAGAGCTCTCAAATCCAAACATAACATCAAAGGAAGTATCATCGTCCTCTCTATCGCGTGCCGCCAATTGATGCGCCGCCGATTGAGCCGCTGCAGGTCTCAGATACACCGGGGGCGGCCCGGCGGGCTCGTACGCGGGCGGCGGGGAGTCCCTATTCATCAGCGCACCCTCTGCTGCTGCAGGCAGAGCAGAAAGCGGGCGATCGACGTGCATGACCCAATGAGACGGGAGATACTGCTGCGGTGTAAATCCGCCTGGTGTTCCTGTTTCCAGTGATGTGGGTTCGGCTAGGAATGCTCGAGACGGTCGTGCCGGGAAGAATCCTGAAAGATCTTGTGGTTTATGTGTGGCGTTCCTTGTACTGTTTTCTTTCCAACAGAATGAGAGTGACGATGAAGTGGAACAAGAAGATGAGGAATTCCGCCGTACAGGTTCTTGCGTCGCAGTGTTGTTCCCTGAAAACGAAACCAACGTCGCAGCATCGTCGTCGACCACTCCGGCGCCACGAGCCAGCTCGTCCAGGGACACCATATTTAAGACAGAATCACGTTCAGCGTGATCCGTGGAGTGATTCGGGGAGGCCATCGCAAATCAATATGAAGTACAGAGACTTTGAGGTTTTGAGATAAATGAAACCGTTGCTAGCTGCAAGTCGAAGAAATTCCTTATCTCCTTCCCGAGCACTGCCTGCATTTTATTTGGACGTGTACGTGTAAGTGTAAGCTTGTAATGTGTCAAATTAAAGTTTGCGAAAAGTCAAATGTTTAAGCTCGTCGCGGGCCATAGGGCCGCTGGTCGGGCCTAGAGGCACGCTGTGAGACCAATCCCCAGTCACCCCAGCCGCTGACCGTCATTAACAACACGAGGAAAACCACCGCTGGTCTCACAGTAAGACATTCAAGTGCTTAATTTTAAATCTGCCTTCCTCCTCCGCCTCTCTCCGAAGATCATCTGGATCGCTCTTTGGTTGTGCTTGCGTGCTGGTTTCAGATGTCGGAGTTGGAAGTGTGATTACGGAACCGGCGGGTAACGCGTTTTTCGATTTTGACAACACACCTTCAACCTTTTCTCCCGTCAAGCACATCCACACTGCGTCGATGAGGCTGCGTTATTCTCGAATACCTTCCATTTTGTTGTGCGTAGTTTTCAGGATGATAAGAGGGTTGTTTTCTAAGCCAAAAAGCTCGGAAACTTAGCGAGGATCTCTTTTGATTTTTTGTCCCACATATATAGAAATTTACATTGGATTGGGGGCGACCGAAGCAGGCCAGGGACCTGATCTGCACCACTCCGATTGGTGCGACTAGATAGGAGTCAAGCCGCCCAGGACATCCGGAGTTCCATGCCCTCCATAACAGGAATTCTCACCACGGTTTCAGAGGCACCAAAATAGTCAGCACCTTGCAAAAAACAAAAAATGATTTGAAGCGGCGGAGTCGTCGGTCATTAATGCTGACACTCTCACAATTTCATCGACCACCGTGTTGCCCCTGCTGGTTCCATCTGTGCAAACAAATGAGATACAAGTGTTCTTCCTGCGATCCAAATGGCATATGCTAGTGCGTCTTGGAGTTTCAGAAGAAGGTTCGTGCCAGGAGAGATCTTGACCTCCTCGTAGACCACGGTGGTGACACTTTGGCGATTGATTCCTTGAACAAAATGCTCGAGCTACTGTGAGAAACTCTTCGAATCAATGATGGGCCTCGCGAACGATGTCACCGTAACCTCGGTGGCAGCCTTGTTGGACGTACTTTTTCCCAACAATTGCAAATATCTTCTTTGAGTTGCGGCCAGCTCCAAGGAATTCGATAAACTCTTCCGTTCTTTTTAGGCGGAGGGCGGCTTTGAAGCGCTCACCATCGCGAGATTTATATTCGTGTAAAATTCGCCTAAGACTCAGATCACAAAGGTCTGCAAGCACTGGCAACTGTGGGAGCTGGACCACATTGTTTTTGTATCTTATCTATCGTAGGGTTGTCTGTCGACAGATGCTAACTAGTGAAATGTTTTTGAGGCAACGAATAATAATCCAATACAGTCCTCCTGGTTGGAAAAAGCGATTTCCAACTTGAAGTCCGACGAGTGCGAAACGGCGGAGAGGAGACCGGCACTGTGATATCAAATATATGCAACTGTCCAAAAAAACGATTGTCCACCAGTTTATACACTGATTGTCACGTTCTGAGCGGAGACAGCGCAATTTGCATGTTTCGCATCTGGGATGAAAAGTTGATTACGCCAGGGTCGCTGAGTCGGAGGTGTCCGCAGGGGTCATATTGGTGACACCAACTTAAAAACGCGGCTGTAAGTAAATCAGGTTAATAGCAGCGGAAAGCATCTTCTTTTCCGGCAAAAAGCTGTTAGATCCCAAGATGGCTGATTCCAGTGGAGGGAAACCTGCTACCGGAAGGAATCCTATGGGCGCAGATAAAAGAAAGAGAAAGGACGATGACGACGATGATTTAGAGAATGTTTGCCAGACAGATTCTAGTAGTTCAGAGGGTTCCGAAGAAAACGATGCTTCAAAAGGGGATGACGGAAGGAGACTTCCTCTCCAGATAAACGAGGACGACGACAACTTGGAGGGAGTTAGTGAAACTGATGCCAGCGGTGGAGAGGGTTACAAAGGAAGGATTGCTTCGAAGGTGGATAAAGGAAAGAGACCTGCTGTCCACATCGATGATGACGACAATTTGGAAAGAGATGTTGATACTGAGGCCGGTGACGCGGCGGCTTCAGGGGATGACAAATATCCGGATGAGCTTATCAAACCTGAGTCCGATGGTGCGGGCCCAAGTCGCAGGCCTATTCCACCATGGGGTAGAGAAGATTGGGGTAGGCAATGCCAGGCTGCGTCTGGCCTCAAAACCCGCCATATACTGACTTGAACCAACGTTGCAGAAAGGCCATTGAAACGACGTGAGGTAGCCGCACTAAAAGCAGAGCGGGCTATGAAGAAAGCGTTGCCTGGCTCAGCCATAAAATCGCTCGCCGATGCATACCAACGATCTGTTCTCAGCGGAAAGGATAGCATCTTGAAGCGCAATATCGGTGGCAGTACCCCGAAAGCAGAAAGCCAGTCAGGAGGACGGTTCTATAAATTTTTTTGGAACTTACTGCCTCCTCAACGGAACGCCGGAATATCGTACACATCACGGAGGTTAGAGACCATTCCGGAACGTGTCCGTCAGATATCCGATGGCCAATATGAGGTAGTTACCACTCATAAGAGGTGGCCTCCATATGCTAGTCGTAGTGATAAATATCTTCTGTTTCCTAAAAGCTATCAGAAGCGCATCTAGAAGCTTTGAGATTCGCACAAGCTTATGAGATCGGATATGAGCTGCCGACAGTAGACATGAGGAACCAGATCAACGAGCTGTATCACTTTTTGGCAGGGCTACGCGGATTTCATCAGGAAGTGGCTTTTCTGAGAATGCTATACTACATCACCGAAACGGAGCGCGGTTGGGAAGGCGGCGTTGCAAGCAGACGCGCTCATGCACAAGAAGTAAGTCTGTGCGGACGGCACATAGTTTTATTCTCATGAAGAATAACACAAGCCTCAATGAGATTATTAATTACTTGAGCGGCCTCTTCGACTACACGCGGCAATATATCTTAGACCGCAACCGTCGGAGACGTGAGGGAGCTGCACGAGACAACGAGCATGCTGCTCGGGTTTCAGCAGCACGGTCTGAACGCGACAGCCGAGACAACGAAGCAGAGGGGGAGCAGCTTCTGGAATTCTTTGATCTTTTCGCGTCCACGCTAAATGAAGAAAGTGAACAGAGGGAGCAAGCAGGCAACGAAACAGCGGCAGACTTCCCAGAGGACAATAGGGTTGAAAATCCCTTCCCGTCCTCGTCCTATGTCGACGATGGGGGGCAGGAGGAGAAAGAGGGCAACAGGACTGACTTAGCTAGCACAGAGGACAGCAACGATGAGGAAATCTATAGTGAAGAAGGCTAAAAGGGGAGGATAGCGGGACATCTGTTCCCCAGTGCGGATACGCGTTGGACCATCATGATCCCTTGATAACAGGGCTAGGTTTAGAGGGGAATAAGGGCTGTAAACTTGAGTACACTGGAGTACAATACAGACTAAGTTTTAAACGTGAGCTTCTGACCATCACCCCTCTATATCGATGAGGGGACATTGCTATAAGCTCCGCTGTCGGAGGATGATTATGTAAAGGATCGAGCAAGGCTTGTGGCTTGTTCACCGCCAGGTTTTGGTGTGGGCACGCGTACGAACCTTTAAATTTCAACAACAAGTGTTACAGCATACTGTCATACCAGTGCTCTGGAACGCCACGGTACTGTAGTAGTCCGGCACAAAGTTGAAGCTGTGTACAGCTAGTGCTTGGTTGTACGCACTCGAAAGATAGATGCAATAGAAAATGTAAAAGAAAAGGCGGTGGAATCCAGAAGGTGATAAAGAGGGCGGCGGTCTTGACCGTCGCCGTGCACTACATATCACGTACATATCGCAAAGGTAAGAAGATTGGGAAGAAGTCAGTGTTCATTTTTATGGTGCATGGGTTGCTCATTTTGTGCAACGTCTGTAGCTCGCGCAACACACGCATCACGTTATGCACGTCCTCACCCTAGCGCTGATCGGGAGCGCCCTGCTCGCCAGCAACGTCTCCGCCGCCGCGGTCAACCCCGTCCCCACCGAGTTCGGCCTCCGTATCTACATGGGCACGGGTTTCACCGACCTCCTTGGGGACGTCTTCGCCGAGGGTTCCAATGTGTGCACGTCTCTCTTTGACGCCGAGAAGGACGCCAAATCTTTGAAAGCGCTTCCAGGAACAGTCTGCTTCGTGTCCAGCATTTGCGACGCGGCAGCCGCCAGCTGTGATATTTGTGTTGATGAAGGAGGGAGGAAAACTATTCCTAAGGATGTGGCAATTAGTGGATTCCGGTGCGTTGCGGTCAAAGGCAAGAAGCCGTGCAAGGCGTACAAGCAGTGCAAGTACCCTCGTCAGTAGACACTCATCAGACGAAGGATGTAGTTAAATGGTTGCAGCATTGGATGGAGTTCCGGGCGGGACATCTGGTGGGAGTGTGCGGCAATACAAAGGGTTGCTTTTAGCGAGTCCTCTTCCTCTCTTGCCCTCCCTGTATACTGTTATTAGCAAGGAAACATTGGCTCAACAGTGTGTCACGTTAAGGCTTTGGATTGGGAGAAGAAGCTTGTTTTGGTTTGATTACCTTGTTTCGTCTTGCTATTGGGAATTTTATAGAATCTGTTATCATCACCAGACAGACAAAGTCCTACCCTGGTGCGGGTAGTTAGCCTTCTGGCATTCTTATATCGTATCGAACAAAAGATGGATGCACCGGGGTTTAAGAAATGAAGTGCACAGCCACAAGCGCGTTCGGACAACAGGTTTGCGCAACAATTCTTTAACCTCTCACAGGAGTTGAAAACCGTCAAAAGACATTCCCGCCTACCATGTCAACGAAACAGCAGATATACAAGATCCTAACCAAGAAGTATGGGCTTACACTCAAGACCGAAGCCTTGAAGTACCTAGAGACCTGTGTATCCGATCACTCCCCCGCCGAGCTGGTGGACACTCTCAACTACATTGCGACATCGTATATTCAGCAACAAGGTGAGTGATAGACGGTTAAGCAGGGCTGGTGGTGGGGGTAGAGCAATATGCTGATCGTTTCTGGTGTTGCAGATGGCGGCCACCGCCTCGTTGACCGCGCCTCCCTCGAACGCGTCGTCGAATCCATCAACCGCAAAGCCGCCATCCATAAATCTCTCGAAGACACAGGGTCCGTCATCCCCACCAACCATTCCCCCCATGGCGGGATGGCAGGCGGTAGCGATGCTGACTTGGACGTCAACATTAACATTGAGAACATTGCCGCGTACATGCATGTCATTGACGCATTCGAAGTCCCCCGGTGGAAGTTTCGAAGTGATGGGAAGAGTTTTGTGGAGGTCGCGCAGAGTGGGCACTTGCTTGCGGAGGCGAGTCAGAAGGCGGCGGGATATAGGGATCGCTATGATTTGATTAGAGAGAGGATATTGAGGAATGACGCGTTTAGGGCGTCCAGTTTTGCGAGGAAGGATGATTATTTGGAGGTATGCACCGTCGCAACAAGAGGAAGATGTGATGGGATCCGAAGTTAAGTTGAACTTTGCTTGTATATAGATTATGCCCATCAAGAATCTCCAAGGGCACAAGCCGGGCTCGTACCTGCTGTTTGGGATGTTGACACAAGTCACAGAAGGCAAATATCACCTCGAGGATCCCGATGCCTTGATCGAGTTGGAATTAGACGGAAAGGTACCGTGACTCACCACTGGAAGACAGGAAGGGAGAAACACCACCGCTGACTGGTTCTTGCTCTGATAGATAGAGAAAGGCATGGGACTCTTCACACTAAACTGTTTCGTCTTGGTCGAAGGACTGTATACCGAGGAACGCACGTTCAAAGTCAGAACACTTGGTATGCCGTTACCGGAACCTCGTGCAAAGTCCATGTAAGTGATTACATGCTGTGCGCGAGCTGCAGTTTTCCAGCATGGCCAACAACATGGACGGCCCCCGACAATCTAGAGCTGCATTCGGTCACAACGTCAATTTCTTTGGCGCGCCCAGCACAGGTGACGAGCAGGTACATGCATCCAACCCCTCCCACATCCCCACACACCCTCACCCACGGCCAATAACTCACCATACCTATATCTTGGCGATCTTACAGGTGATTCTCGAGAAGATCGAATCGAGCATGACTGACGTGATGTTTGTGATTGTGTCGGACGTCTGGCTGGACCAACCGCGCGTGGTGATGAAGCTGCGGCAGCTGTTTGATGGGTTTTCGAGTGAAGCTGCGATTCGCCCGCTCGCGTTTATTTTTATTGGCAGTTTTATCTCCACGCCGTATATTTTTGATGGCGCGAGTGCGGCGGCGTATCGAGGTACGGATTCGTCAGGCATTTTGCGCCGGGTGGTGTTGGAATCTGGGATGCGTGGGCTGCTGGCTTATTGGAGTTTTCGGTATTTTTGCTTTGTTGTTGTAGACTGCTGGAACACCCTCGCGGACCTACTCTCCGATTTCCGCGACCTCGCCCAAAACTGCCACTTCATCTTCGTCCCGGGCCCCAACGACCCTTGGAACGCCAACATCCTGCCCCGCCCCGGTCTCCCCACATTCTTCACCGACCGCATGCGAGCCAAACTCGCGCACGCCCACTTTATGTCCAATCCGTGCCGAATCAAATACTGTACGCAGGAGATTGTCGTGTTTCGGGAAGACATCACGAACCGGATGCGGCGGAATTGCATCGTGTCCCCCGCCGACAGTGATGATGTCGTGCCGATTGAGAAACACCTCGTGGCGACCATCGTGGACCAAGCCCATCTATGTCCGTTACCCATCACGGTGCGACCGACGTACTGGGCGTACGACCATGCGTTGCGGATCTACCCGCAGCCGCATTTGTTGGTACTGGCGGATCGGTATGAGAGCTATGTGGTTGAGTATGAAGGGTGTCAGTGTGTGAATCCCGGTGCGTTCCCGAATGCCGAGTTTGGGTTTATGGTGTATTGGCCGGCGACGAGGGTGTGTGAAACGAGGTATGTGCTTTTGCGAATGGTGGCAATTGGAGCAACTTATCAAACCTTTTCTGACATGATTGTTTGTTGTTTTGCGGTGCAGTAAAATTGGGGCGTAATCAGAGCCCGGTATCAATCATGCTTTCAGCAGGGATCCCGCTGTATATATTTTACGCAAAAGCTCTTGAACCATGTACATAGAAACTAGACTCGAACGAGGGTATATAGATATTAACTCCGTTTGCAACCCTTGTTCATGCGCAGTTATGGCTTTGCACGATTTCGGGATGTGCGAAGAAGGGTGGTGGAGCTATAGCGGGACGGGGGCGGGTCTCGTCCCATTGGGCGGACGTCACATATTGGTGACTGGAGACGTCTAGGCCTGACTTTTTTCGCCGGTGTTGGAGGATTATGTGGCGGACAAGTCCCAGTGAGGTGGTTTAGTCCTCGGGCGTCTTTTCGGAATTGTGATTCGGCTGATGTTGATGAGTCGGCTATTGATATACATTCGTTTTTACGTCGTTGGGGAAATAAGTGGAGTGGCTGACGTGAGAGACATACACTCGAATCTAGCCCCGCGATTGTGTGTCGTCGCAGGTGTAGCCCCCCACACTCCCCAAACAAAAACAGGACTGGGGTCCCCTGGCCCAGCCGCACCGTCTTTCGGTTTCTTTTTCCGCAGACGTTTCTACCCCTTCTTGACTTCTAATTCTGGCGCCGAAAAGATCTTCTTCGCATTCCTAATTTCCTGGTCCAGCGCCAACAATTCATGCGCGCGGGCGAGTTTTTTGGGGTCTTTGCGGAGCACGTGGAGGAAATCGGCGGTTTTGGGTTTCGGGTTGGTTTGGCGGACTTTACTGCACTAATATTTTCGGCATACATGTCTTAGTAAGAGACTCTCTCGTGGGGGAGAGTGGTGTTAGACAGGCACGTACGAGGTCGGAGAGGTAGGTGAGCAGCATCTCTTCCATGAGCTCGACGGAATCGGCTGAGGGGTTGGGAACGTCGCCGAAGCCGTACATGAATGAGCGGACTGCGGGGGCGGGGAGCGGTTGGAATGAAGTTGGAGGAGTGGAGTGGGGAGATATTGGGGGGGCGGACTCAATCTTACCTTCTCTTGTAAATGGCCGTTTCTTTTCCTTCATGTTTGTGGTGAGGGAGTGATTGTATTTGCATAAAAAGTTCTGCAGAAACGTTTGGTTGTCCACGTCGATCTAAATCTAGGCGTCGTGTCAAAAACCACCCAGACGCGTTCCCGGACGTTTCTGAGCAAAAGGAAGATGCCCCGTCAAAACGAGTCCCACATGCACGTCCGATGGAATCCGGGGTCCAGCCGTCGCAGGAGCCGGAGCGCGCAGCATCCGCGGCGCATCATGTCACGGCCGGCGAATCGCGTCACTCGGTCGGGGGCGGCGTGCAGGAGCTCCTGACGTATCGCGAGAAGGAGTTGCGGGATATCTATGCGGCATTGGAGCAGCGGGTTGGCGAGAAGGAGGTGCAGGTATGGGCAGACACGCGCGACCAGACTGTAGATGCTAGAGTGGGAGAGAGCAAGTGGGAGCAGAGGTTTGATGGCATTGCTTGTTTGCGTATTTTTTTTTTCGTTAGTGCCGGTCATTGGAGGACCGACTGAATGCGCTTCAAGATGATTTTGTCTACAACCTCGCATTGCTTGAGGAACGGGACAAGGAGCTGGAGAGTTACGATACACTGACCGAAGGGCTCACCACCGATATCCACGACCGGTAGGTAAAGAGAGCGTCCCACCCCACTGCAACCGCATCCCTGCATCCCCGGCGTCCGGCAATGTGTGGTTTGTCTCAATCTTAATTAAAACGCGAAAGGAAATGTCTCTGTGGGTGTTTTGTTATGATGTAGGGAAGCCAAAATAAGCGAGCTGAAATGGTTATTAACGGAGAAGAGTACCGAACTCGCGAATTTCAAGATGTTGCTGTATACGCAAGAACAGCAACACCACGACACGATCCGCAAATGTCACAAGGACAAGGGTGTCGAGCTCCAACATCTCGAGGACGTGCTGGCTGCTCGAGGCGAGGAGTTTGAGCTGGTGAAGTCCGAGCTGCAGTTACAGATCCAGAGCGCGCAGCAGGAGCTGGAGTTGCAAAAGAGTGCGTTTGAGAGTGAATTGGAGCAGGCGAAACGGGAGCGCGAGGTGGCGGTGAGGGGTGTTCGGCAGGAATGTAAGCGGGAGGTGTTGGAGGCGGAACATCGGGTTGCGTGCGTGGAGGCCGAGCTGGCAGCAGTCAAGAGTGCGCGGGATGGGATGGAGACGAAACTGCAGCACCAGGTGGATGCGAATCGCGTGCTGGACACTAAACTCCGGCAACTGGAATGGGAGGTTGTCGACTCCAACAAGGCCACATCCACCCGCATCGCCCAACTCGAGGAAGCCCTCCAGCAAAGCCACCAATCATCCCTCGCAGCTCAAGCCTCCTTTGACCATACCCGCGAGAAACTGCTCCTCGATAGCGAGGAAGCCAAGAAGCAACTCACCCACGCTCAGTCGCTCGCGGAGGAGCAGGCGCGGCATCTCACGCACCAATTGGCGGAAGCGATGCAGCAATTGGCGGCGGAGCGCACCGAGGCTGGACGCAAGTTGCACGCGATGCAGGAGTGTGTGAGTGAGCGGGAGGCGGAGGTGCGGACTTTGAGGGCGGCGCTGAGTGGGGATCAATGCGGGATGGAGACCTTGAGGCGGCAGTATGAGAGCGAGGTGAGTGAGGGCTGAGGATTTGCCAATTTGTTGTCGCAACGACCCCATTCTCACAATTGACACTGAACTCCTCTGTCCCGTTCGTTTCCGGATTATTGTGTTTTTTTTTTTTTTTTGTAGATTGCCCAACGCGACGCCACGATCGCCTCCCACGAATCCTACATTGCCAAACTCGAACACGAGCTCGACGTCCGCTGCACCACGCTCCAATCCATGCAACACGACATTGGCGCGCTGGTCGCCAAAGAGCAGGAGTTGCAGCGGGTTATTGCCCAACGTAAGTTTGTGTGGTGTATGTGTGCGTCTCAATACCTACGTCACGTGGGGGGAAAAGAGAGAATACCAAGCGGGGGACAAAAAATTGAAACTCTGCGACTTTTTTTGTTTTGTCCCCTTTTTTTTTCTTTTTTTTTATAATTTAGAAAATTTGGAGAACGAGCGCAAGATGGCGACTCTCCACCGCAAGAAAAACGGAGACCAGAGCGACCTCGTGCGGGCCCTCGTTGCAGCAAAAGAGGCGGCAGAGGCGCAAGTCAAGGTATATATATAACATAAAATAAAAAAACGCACCTCCTTGCCCTGCTCCGCCATCCCTCGTCATCTTGTTTTACTCAAAATCCCCAATTTTTTTTGTTTGTTTAGCTCCTACGCACCAAACTCGGCGCGCGCACCCAGCCCCATCACACAAGTCCGGCCTGGCGGCCGCTATCGACCCCACCTTACGACCGCGACCCGCGACGACACCGCGATGATGATGATGGTGAAGAGGGTGGTGATGGTGGTGGTAGTGATTACGACACGTTAGGGAATGGGGAGAATGGAGCGTACCGGCCGCGTGATTATGCGGGTGGTGCAAAGGAAACGAATAGGGAGGGGAGAGAGAGGCAGTTGGAGGTGGAGAGTGAGGTGAGCGAGGATGTGGGGAGGGGAGTGGGGACACCATGGAGGAAAACTGACGTTTTGGGACCACATTTTTTGTGTCTTTTTTTTTTTTCTTTTTTAGAATGCGCGCTTGACGGCGATTATCCAACAAATGCGGCACGACATGCAGGCCATGCACGATGCAATGAACAAGACCCCGCAAGCACACGTCCACGAGCAGACGCCACACCACCACCCAAGGGTAAATAAACGCACAAAAAAAAACAAAAAAAAAAAAACACACACACACACCCATTCGAAACACATCACATCAACTAATAGCGGGACACTTTTATTTTATGTGTGTGGCAGGCGACGACGACGGACACGTATGGTTTTGGCGGCGCGGCAGCAGCAGCCGCCGACGACACGGCGATGGCGTCGCACCTGCATACCCAGATCCTCAAACTGCAGACCCTGTTGGCGCAGAAACAGCGGATTATCGATGACTTGTGGAGCCAGCAGGAGACGCTGCATCGCAAAATCGACGAATCGATGCTGCTGCGGGGTCGTCCGCCGCCGCGTGACGCGTGGAACAGCCCCACGAGTGATGGGTATCATCAGCACGACACCACCACCACGACGACCCACCTGCGCGCGCAGCTCGCGGAGGCGGTGGAGGAGATGAGGGGGATGCAGGTGGAGCGGGAACGGTTGTTGGATATGAGCAATGCGTTGCAGGCCGAGGTGCGCTATTGGGTGGAGAAGAGGGAGGCGGGGAGGGAGGTTGGGACGCAGAGTAAGTTTTTGCGAAAGCGGTTGGAGAAAAGAGTTGACAAAAGGTTTTGGGGGAAACAAAAAGTGGGCTGAAATTTTTTTTGTGTATGTTTTTTGTTAGCTGTGACGTTTTTCGAGGGCCGTGCGGCGCGGTACAAGAGTCTCGGCACGACGACGACATCTGTAGCACTACCACCACCGTCACGCCCCCACCATCCCCATCCAGTCAAGCAGAGTGAACGCGCGACGCACAGCCAGCGGGTCGCGAAAGAGCGGATGGGGGTGCGCGGAGTGGGAGCGACACCAGCGGCACCAGTGGATGAGGAGGGTGGGGACGCGTTGGGAAAGGAGGATGGTGGGAGGGTGAAGCAGCTGGCACGCCACCACCACCACCGCCGAGTGAGGAATTGGAATGAGAAGAGTGGGGATGAGATGTAGAGGCGGGGGGGGGGGTGTGGGTGTGTGTTTGCTTTTTTTGTACAGTATGTGAGGTGGGGTTGTGTTTATTTATTGGGGTTGAGGGAGTGTTTTTGGAGTCGCATGGTTTTTTTGACCATGACGAGTATGCCCAAAAAGAATTTCTGGTGCCGCGGCATCGAAAATCGTGGCTCCATTTTTCTCCTTCTCACATGTCGCGGTCCTGCGTCAAACACAGGTCCCTTACATACAGCACGACGTGTCCGCGTCGGTCTTTGAATACGGCCAGGCCCTTGATACGGTCGCAGAGGGCCCTGTTGGGCGAAAAGCGGGTTAGGGCTGGCGGGGTGGTGGAGGTGGTGGTGGTGGGTGCGTTTGGCGCGGCGTCGTCGTCGTT
Source organism: Powellomyces hirtus (assembly GCA_025526995.1). Classification (NCBI taxonomy): domain Eukaryota; kingdom Fungi; phylum Chytridiomycota; class Chytridiomycetes; order Spizellomycetales; family Powellomycetaceae; genus Powellomyces; species Powellomyces hirtus. The sequence goes on from JAHLKG010000002.1 coordinate 1,863,219, forward strand.
TCCGTGGGGTTGCTCGATGACGGCCATGGCGATGGGCGCGCGGGACGCAAACACCAACCTGGCGGCGGCAGCGGTAAACCCATTCGTGCTGGCCATGACGGCGACGGTGCCGATCGATTCGCGCGCGAGGGTGCCTTCCAGTTCGCGGATATACGCGGGGCCCAGCGGCGCGCGTTCCGCCTTGCATTGCACAATGACAGGCACGACTGCTGCTGAATCCGATGCTGAGGGTGGGTCGTCGTCCCGCGCATTGAGAGTGAGGCTGCCGCGGAGATCGACGCCGCGGTCATCGCGCCCCCCCACGCGCCGTAGATGCATGCTGTGGTGCGCGAGCGCGCGCAGGGTCGAGGTTTCGAAGCTTGTCCCGACGTGCACGGTCGAGGTGAGGACGCGGGGGAGGGACATGGGGTGCGGTAGGGGATGGGATGGAGGGGTGGGCGGTTTTGTGGGGGATGGGATTCTGGGTAGGGTGGTCCTGTGTGGGTTTGTTTGGGTGGTTTCTGTCTGTGAGATGGCGGGTGTGAAGTTGGGTGAAGGTGGGGCGACATGCGGCTGTGTATTTCATTTTTCACGGGCGGGTTTGTTCTGGTTCGGACTTGCGCGTACGGTATATATAGATATTTCTGGGAGGTAGTCCACCTCCCACGGACGGAAATACGAGATGGGAGGGAAAAGTGTAAAGAAGCATCACTGACGGTTGTTCCGAAAATGAACGGCAAAAGTGTGTTCAAAAGAATAAATTTAAGAAAAACCCAAAAAGGGTCCGGCGAGAAAGCCACGATGGTTCGCTCGTTGGGGTGCACTACGGCGGGGATGATGATTGACAGTGGCTAGTAGTATTGACCGCATTCGGATGCATTGGACGAGAGAGCGAACCTCACCCCAACGGCCGTTTCGACCGAGCTGAATGAGAATGAGTTCGACTTGCAGAAAACGGGGGGATTTTTGCCGCAAGTCTCTGTGTAGTTTAGTGGAATGACCGGGATCAAGAGGAACATATCGCGGGGGGGGGGGAGACGTCCGAGATCATGATTGTTGGGAATAACAATTCCCCGTGCGTAAAAGGGGGACCAGCCACCGATCGCGGCGCCGCAATCCAAGCAGGCATGGATGTCGATAGTTCATCCGCACACTTTTGCGTACGGTAATGCACCGCGTAAACGGAGGAACAAAGGGAACTACTGGTATCGATATTCTTCCAGCCATTTGTGCCCTCGCTCTGTTGTTGTCTTCAAGGCACGAGCGGATGGGTGTTTTTTCCCTTCTGGTTCATCCATCCACCCACGCGTCTCTCATTTAAACGCTGAGCCACCTTGGTTTGATTTGGGATCGATGGATGCATGGATGGATGGGTAATGGATGGATGATCATTTATCCATTTTGGGACCATGGCCAAGGCGCAAAGCCGCGCCGCTCGCTTGAAATGCTCAGTCACCCACGCATGTCATTTGCGCAACTCTCTCTCCCCTTTCGATATCGCCACAATCCATGCGCCTTCCGTCATGTCACGTTTCCTCACCCACCCTCACGTTTCTGCTATCCCATTAATGAATGGCTTACGTACACTGCCTCCTTATCACCGGTGGTATTTCGCACCTGGGAAAAATGATTGGAAATGACAGGCGAGCGGTGGGGGTGCAGCCAAGCCGTTTTTGTATCGATATTTTTGCGTGAAATTCGTGTATCGATACAGTAGATGCCTGGTTATTTTCTTTTTTTCTTTTTTGTCCATTGCGCATCCATCGATGGATGGAGGAGAGTAGGTGGGTGAAGAGATGAGATATGGGAGTGAAATTTGCAAATCGATCCACGTAATCGCCTGGGGCGGGTGGCGCTGTAACAAAGGGAGGGAAGCCAGTGGATATGGGTGGATGGAGCAAACGCGTGTGTGCCACGGTACTGGGACTATCTATCGCGGGTTGTTGTTGATGTCATAATGAATGCCGATTAGCCTCCTCCTCCTCTTTCCCCAAAGACAGAGAAACGAGAGAGAGAGAGAGAGACTGACTGACTGACTGACTGACTGAGTGAGTCTCTTCCATTGTTGAGAGAGAGAGAGAGAGCGATAAACAAAAACACACTTGACCTCTTGCCTTTCGCTCTATCACATCACTCTGTCACTCTATCGCTTGTTTATCCCCATACTTTATTCCCCGTGTGATCTGTCCATTCAGTCCCCCTCTCTCTCTCAGTCACAGTCACAGTCGCATAGATAGCGAGTGCTCCCTTTTATCCCCCTACTGACTGACTCACTCAATCACTGCCTCCCTCGTCGCTTTCCCCGTTCCTTCCATCACTGCAAATCAAATCCACATCCATCGCCTTTTTCTCTATCGCCCCCCCACCCCCTCAGCCTCACCTCAGCGTATACCGTTGTTCTCTCTCTCTCTGTTCCATTCTACTCCCGCGTGCCGTTTTATAACGTTCCACGTTCGGCGCAGGCTCTCTTTGACAGTCTGTCTGGTCACCTCGTTCGACTCTTGTCGATTCGCCGACTTGAAACAAAATGCTTTACGGTTCCGACCGCTACTCGCCCGCCGGCGCTCCTCTTCCCATCCAGGGAAACAGGCCTGGCTCCTCTGCCGCCGCCGCCGAACTGCACCGCATGCTCCAGCGTGCTCAACCCATCCCCTTCAAACCCTCCTCTTCCCCCGACAACAGGATCGTGCCGCGCTCCCCGCCCTCCTCCAACGTCTTTCGCAAACCCAACACTCCGCCAAAGTACGAACTCGTGCGCAAGGTTCCCTCCCCTACTCCCCTCGCGGCTCAGCCGCCTCCCTCTGTCTGCTCCTCACTCAACAAACCATCCGTACTTTGCAACAGCCAGGGAGCCGTCGTGCGCTCCTGTCTCAAGGCTCCGGCGCCGCAAAAGTCGGGAAAAAAGGGCCGCCTGACCTTTGACAAAACATTGGAAAACGTGTGCGTCTTTGTCCGGGGCTCCATGGTCACGGACATTAAGGGATGTGAGCGCTATGGAGTAAAGGACACGGGAGACGTCAATGCCACAACCCTTTCCGCATCGCTGGCGCTTCTGGAGACCTGGACCATCACTTCAAAGAACACTCTTCCCATGCCGGCTTTCGGCTCGCTCCCGGTGGTCCTGGACAGCGTGCAGCTGGAAAACGGACGCGTACTCGTTGGCAACATTCTAGTGCGAAACCTGGATTACAACAAGACCGTTCTGGTTCACTACACGATCGACAACTGGACCACATCGCACGACGTCAGTGCATCGTATCACAACACGGTCTCCCAGAACAATGGCGATTTCCGTGGAATCGATCGCTTCGTCTTTAGGATCGAGCTCAATCGGGAATTTGGATCTGCGACCACGGCAGGGAACGTGAGCTTTGCTTTGCGGTACGATGTGGGAGGATGTACCCACTGGGACAACAACAGGGGCGCAAACTACCGGGTCGAGCTGCGTCGCCCAACAACAGGCGAACACCGCCCTGCTCCCGTTGTTCCTGAATCCCGACCTCTCTTCCCATGGCATGACCCCACTTCTGCTCGTGCTCAAAGCACACACACCATCCGTCCTCCTTCCACCGCACCCATCCCCATTCCCGCCGCGCCACGCGTCATTCCGAAAAAGGTTGACACTTCGAAGCAGTTTATCCCCATCTCCCCTCCCACCGGTAGTCCTATCGCGACCGCCGCTCACGTCACCCTCCCTCTATCTGCCGAGGGGCGTCGCAAGATGCGTGCCATAGCGCTGGCCAAGACCTCTACTCTTTCCACACCGTCTTTAAAGTACAGTCCTCCATCCACACCCGTCCTGCCCGTCCCGTCGGGGCAAGCCACTCGCCGCTCCCCGTCCCCAACGTCATTCTCGGATGCGATCGAGATGCCCTTCTCGGCTGGATCGCTCGGAGCCATGTCGCACATGGGACGCAGGCCATCCTTTGGCGGATCTAGCCTGTACGCGGATGGAGACAGCTTCATTGCTGGCTTTGGCTGCTCACCGCCTAGCCACCACACTGGCTATGCGGCCTGCCGCGCCTGAGATGACTAAGCTGTCAGCGCGGAGGCAGGCAACGACGGTCCTCTTACGCGCTCTCTGACGAAATCACGGTGCGCAATCCAGCGGGAGGAAGCAAAAAAAAACCACGACTCCAATAAGCAATCAACATCTTCGAGACTCGACGACGACGACGACGGTTTTTTATTCTTTATTCATCTTTTCCTTTCGACTTTTTTCCGGTTCGTGTATCATAACTTTTGGTGATAAAAAAACCATCCTGCTCCATTCTCTATCGAGAGAGAAAGAGTGGCGGCCTATCTACGAGGGACAAAATGCGAACGGGTTTCCAACGTGCTTGACCCCAAGATGGTCACAAGAGGGAAAACATCTGGATCTCCCCCTTCCCGTTCCTCCAAACCCCTCCTCCCTTTATCTGTCTTCGTGTATCTTCTTTTGGTTTTCTTTTCCTGCTTTTCCTCGTCCCTGCCTTTGCTCTCTCTCTCTCTCTCGATTGTCATACCCTGGAGTACAATAAAACACCTCCCATATTTAAACCTAATACTCTTGCGTCGGTGATCTTCCCTTTGGAGTTTTTTAAATGCTGCCAACTGTGTTGTCGTTACGGCGGCGCTACGAGGAAGACACTATTTTCTTCCACCAAAACTTTTGCTTACCTTTATCAAATTTCATAACTTACCAACATATCTTCTCTGCTACACATTTGCTCACACGTCAACTACCATCGCTCCCTGTCGGGTTGCCTCTTTTGTTTTTGATGTAATTTCTGCATCGACTGACTGCGGACTAGATGTAGGATGTGTGTCTCGGCCAATCGGAGGTTCCGTGTGGCTTAGGAGGGGCTCGCGTTTTCATTCCCAAAGAATGGCAGCATTCGCAGTTGTTTTTTGTGTTTCGAAAACATTCAAAAAAAACAAATGTTTACGAGAAACCTCTCTACATGCCCGTTGAGGCGATCCACGCTGCTCTTGAAGCCGCAACAGCATCCAGCGGCCGTACTCGTTGTTGTGCCCCGACGATGGCACCTTACCCGGCGAGACCGTGCCCGCGCCGTCGATGGCGGCTACGCTCGCCCGAAAAGCGACCGGGTGTCGGTCAAGGAGCAGGAACGGGACATGCGGGCATTTGACACGCACGAGTCTCTGCCCAAAGAGAGTGAAAATGAAAAAAGGGTTGAGGAACCCATGCAGGAGGAGGCGGAGGAGGAGCAGGCGGAGGCGGAGGGGGAGAAGGTGCAATGGTACAACGACCCCTACCACCTGAGCGCGCGCGTGCAGAAATTGGTGGCCAAGGACGGCGGCGAGGCGGAGGCGATGGAGCTGGTGGAACGGCATCGCGGCGCGGCGAATGCGGAGGTGTATGGGGCGCTGCTGACGGGGTTGGGCCGCAAGGGGCTGTATAAGACGGTGTTGACGTGTTATCGTGAGGTACGCAAACAGGTGGTGCAAGCGTTGTGTAAGCGCTCAGAGTTTATTTACTTTATTTTTTTTATTTGTAAATGTTCGAATAGATGAAGAAGCGGCACCTGACCCCGACGCCGCACGCCTACACCGCGCTGCTCAACTCCCTCGCCCTCGCCGCGTCCGCCCCAGGCGATGCGGACTCCCGCACGGCGCGCTTTGCCCAAGCCCGCGAGATCTGGGACGCCCTGCCCACGCCGACCACAACCTACCACCTCAACACGTTCCTCAAAGTGTGTCTCCCGTGCGTGCGCGAAGGCGGGTGGGACGCCGCGTGGGAGGTGTGGCGCGAAAGCGTCCCTGAGCAGGGACGCAGGGAGAAGGGTGTCCCTGGCGTGGACGCGGTGACTGTCACGACCATGTTGAGAGTGTGCGCCGAAGTCGGTGGGACGGAGGGTGTGGTCCGCGCGTGCGAGGTGTGGCGCGATGTGGAGCGGTTGGAGGGCCGCCATAAAGAAGTGAGGATGGAGAATGGGAAGGAGGTGCGTGCCAACCGACGTGGTCACGCGCAGGCCAAATTTCAGGTGGATGCGCACCTCCTCGCGGCTTTTCTCACGTGCTGTATCCGCGCAGCCGATAAATCCGATGTCGCGAAAGCACTCCCCGTTATTCACGAGTATCTCGGGCTACCCACCACCACCGCCGCCGCTGCTACCACCACATCAACATTCCGCACCCGCGGCGTCGAACTCAACACGATTGTATTGATGCACCTCGTCCACGTCGCCGCCCGGCTCCGCGACGCGGACCTGGCGCTCCAGTGGTACGACCTCGTCGTCAAGGACGCCGGCATCGTCCCCGACGATCCCGTCTACAGTGCTCTCTGCGGGCTGCTGATTTCGACAGGGAGGGAGGAACGCGCGTGGGAGTTGTTGGTCCACGCCCCCACAACCACAACCTCCACAACAACTGCACCTACCACAACAACACCCCCCGTGAATGTGGAACACCCCCTCCGGCTCGTTGCTTACGCAGTTGGACGGAACCGAACCGAAGACGAGACAGAGGAGGCGTTTCGTGCGTACCGCGCGCAGTGGCTCGAACGCGCGCGAGGTGTGGCAATCCAGGCGGAGCACACACTCAAGAAACCCGACACGAGAACAACAACAACGACGACGACGCAGAAACCGGATGTCCGCATCACGGTCAACCTCGCGGAAATCTACGTCGCGCTGGACCGCCCCGAAGACGCGTGGCGGGTGCTGGAATCCGACCGCGTCAGCATCATTGAAATCACGCGGCGGAAAATCGAGCGGTTGGTGGTGCATGCCGCGCCCATGCTGACTGCGGGGCAGGGGCAGCAGCAGCAGCGTCCCGCCACCTTTATCGCAACAGGTTCGCTTGCCCCCCGTGCGGCGCCACTGAACCTGCGCCGCAAACAAGTGACGCAGGTCGTAGCGCGCACCCCGCGGCAACAGGCCGAGCTGCAGGGGCGGGTCAGAGCGTTGGAGTTGATGCAGCAGTTGGTGCCCGGGCGGATCGCCGGCGCCAAGAGTGAGGGGGAGCGGATGCGCTTGCGGTTGGTGGAGCGCCAGGTGAGCGAGGTGTTGGGCGTGTGGGACCTGGTCGCGGGGGTGAGGAGTGAGAGAGGTAGCGAGAGGAGTGAGAAAGGGGGCGAGAGGAGTGAGAAAGCGGGCGAGAGGAGGGGCGGCGAGACACGGGAGAGGAAGAGTGTCCGTGACGAGGGTCGGGAGGAGGTACACGTGGAGAGAGAACACGAGCCCGCCGACGACGAGCAGGGAGCGGAGGTGGATGGGTTTAGAGTCGTGCGACGCGCGGCTGAGAGTGCGGCAGGAGGAGGAGGAGCAACGAGGGACGAGGAACGCGAGATACGGATGTCGAGTCGTCGCGACCCCCCATCATCATCATCATCATCATCACCATCACCATCATCATCAGCTTTCCCACGACGCTCCCCCCACGACCGCACTCACAGTAACAGCGACAACCACCATCCGGGCCGCGGGTCGTACGCCGCCGCCTCCCGCCCCTCGTCTGCACCTAACCGCGGCAGCCCCCACGACCGCGTCCGCGGCAGCAACCGCGTTGGCGATAATTACAACAACAACAACAACAACAACAACAACAACAACAACAACAACAACAACAACAACAACAACAACGACAACAACAACAACAACAACGCCACGACTGCCCACTCGGAACGCGGAGATGCGACGGGGATGCGCGGGTGGAGTAGGGGAGGAGGAGGAACAGCGAGGGACGGGGAACGCGAGATGCGGATGTCGAGTCGTCGCAACCCCTCGTCATCATCATCATCTCCGGGCCGCGGGTCGTACGCCACCACCACCCGCCCCTCGTCTGCTCTCCACCGCGGCAGCAACCGCGTTAGCGATAATTACAACGACAATAACGCCCACTCGGAACGCGGAGATGCGACGGGGATGCGCGGGTGGAGTAGGGGAGGAGGAGGAGCAGCGAGGGACGGGGAACGCGAGATGCGGATGTCGAGTCGTCGCGACCCCTCATCATCATCATCATCTCCGGGCCGCGGGTCGTACGCCGCCACCACCCGCCCCTCGTCTGCTCTCCACCGCGGCAGCAACCGTGTTAGCGATACTTACAACGACAATAACGCCCACTCGGAACGCGGAGATGCGACGGGGATGCGCGGGTGGAGTAGGGGAGGAGGAGGAGCAGCGAGGGACGGGGAACGCGAGATGCGGATGTCGAGGAGTCGCAACCCCTCGTCATCATCATCATCATCATCATCGGCCTTCTCACGACACCGCTCCCCCCACGACCCCACTCGCAATAGCAGCGGCAAACACCGCCATCCGGGCCGCGGGTCGTACGCTGCCCACCGCGCCCGCGCCTCGTCTGCTCCCCACGACCGCGCGCGCGGCAACAACCGTGTTGGCGATAATTACAACAACAACAACAACACCGCCCATTCGGAACGCGGAGATGCGACGGGGATGCGCGGGTGGAGTGCGCGCAAGTAGGTGCGATTGGTGGTGTGGTGTGGGTGTGACTGGGGTCTGGGAGGGTGGAGGCATGCTGCTGCACATTCTTGACCTGTTGGAAATGAAAAATGGGGCTGTGGAGAGGTTGCACGTTTGCGTAGTGGGAGGTGGGATTTGGGAGTGGTGGTGGGATGGGATGGGAATATATACTGTTTTTTTTTTTTTTAACACCCGCGACACTCGGATCTGAGATATATGCACACCATTTAATGTCAGTTTGTTTTATTCTGCATTGTTTCGTTTTTGGTTTTGGGGTGCACTTTGGGTAATCGCAAGAACGAAACGCGCTGCCAAGCCACGCGAGACCCACTTCCATCTCGGCGACCTCGGCTGTAAACGGCAAATCGTAAGATGAGCAACTAGGCGAACCCCCAACACTGTAATGCACTGTGGCGCTTTGGAAAGCTGGAGCAATCAACCTATTGCCTATGAAAGAAGCATACATCGCGTAGTGGAATTCATGGTCCACTGCTCACTATCCTTGAAGATGAAAAGGTGTCACACGGAGCAAAAACGGCATGGTATTTCTTAGCCGCAACCCGCTTGCCTTTGGTGCCGCCTCCTGACCTCGCTATCTGTCTGCCCCCGCCTTGGCCTTTATGTAAGCACAATGCGGGGATGCCCATGTGAAGAGCAGTCATGCCCGACGCTCGTTCATTGAACGCCCATCAAGGGGGTCGTCTCTCCCAAACTGGAACTTTTGCGCAAAAGACACATTGGGCAACTGTGGGGTGTCGTGATCGGATTGTGACAGCTTCCGAGCCTTTTCTCCGTCCGTACGGCAGTGAATTATGGTGGGTAATCAAAGTGGCGTGCAATTGAGTGCCATAATACCCCCCCCCCCCCCTCTTCTTACACACTGTGGCAGCCATTGCCTTTTCCTCTCTAAACTGCCTGCTCTAGGTAGCACCCTACAACAGTGGTTAACAAAACACCCCCTTGCCCATGCTGCCAGCCAGTGCCAGGCTCATACGGCACCTGAGCCGATCAAAGACAAATGCAAAAAACAAGCTCTCAGTCCGGGAATCGAACCCGGCTCTCCCGCGGACTGCTGAATGACAGGCGGGGATACTAGCCAATATACTAACTGAGACTTGATGCAGCACAAAAGTAATGCACGCTCCGTATAGGTAGATAGCATTGCCTGTGGCCTTAGCACTAGGCAGCAAAGTGCGGCAATCGCAAAAGTGCCATGCAGATCATGTCTAACTGGATTGCGGGCGCCAATGCAGATCATGTCCCGCACGCCCTATTATGAATTTTCACATATTTGTGTTGGGTCAAATACACGCACAGAGAGTAAAAAAATGCACATCATGCTTCGTTCGCTTAAAGACACTCTCGCGATTGATGCAATCGTGAACCGCATAGAGTTTTGCGTCGAACGAAAACGGGGAGGATGGCACCATGTAACTAACATGATGGTACAGGGGTGGTGCTGCTCAGAAATCAAAACCAACACGTTCATGAATCTGACGCGCGTGAAACTGCGCCACTTGCGAGAGAATCTTTCCGAGTCCTTTCAAATCGTCCATTCGAAAGAGGCAATCCCCACCTCCCCAGTGACCCAGCCGTCGCCCCGATGAAATGTCAAAGGTAGAGCTCACGGGAACGATGCGTGAACCCGTTGGGTTCCGGAGGCGGGGGGGGGGGGGGGAGGGGTTTGAGGAGGTTGATAAAGACCACATGTGAGGGTGCCTTTCCGGAACTGGTAAAGCCAGCAGTCCATACACCCACCAACGATGCTCCCCAGACCCTAACCCTCACTCCCAACTTTGAGTCAACGAAATAGCGGAGAAATGCCACCACGACACCCTCATGCACCACACACGACCCTCATCTGCGCTGTTCCCCTCGACGGCATCGCGGTTCGGTGCTGGTCGCGCATCTCGGTGCTGGGGCCGGGGAATCGCTCCATGTGCAAAATGTGAGTTTGTTTACCCACACCAGAGATGTTTGAACGCGGGTCCAGTCCAGCATGTCCCGGACCCGCAAACGGTTTCCCAGATTGGCAGATCGCGTCGGAAGGAACCCTATACGGGTGTTTTGTGAGATTCCCCGCCTTGGGGGGGACGTTGAGGATCCGAATCTCTCTCCACGCACTGCCATCCTCCTCCTCCTCCCAGTCCACCAGCAGCCTTATTAAATTCATTGGGGTCATGCATGACACACCCCACCTCACTGCCCAAGCGGCTCCTCCTCCACGGTATCGGCAGCAACACCACATTCACATTCACGCCAGCGTCCCCGACGCAAAACGCAAATACTACCCCCCGCCGACACTCCGCCCGCCGGGTAGGCTCGTGGGTGTCACGCGGCATCATCACACATCATCGCAGCCCCCGGCGACCTAAGACGCGCGCAAAAAAAACAAAAAAAACACACGGGCGGGTGTATGCAAGTCGAACCTCAAATGCGTGCGAGTCGTGTTAGTGTTAGTGTTTTTGGTCTTGCCGCGGTAAGAAACGTGAAAAGGGGGGCATGATATTTTTATTTCTTTCGCTCCGTTGTTTTTGCCGGTCGGGAACTCGCGGGTCGTGTGGACAAACAGGACAGACAGGAGAGTTCGAAATGACAGTACAGTAGAGAGAGCATCCCTATTTTAGGCCTGAACGGTTTCACGTGTGCAAACCCCCTACGAATGGGCCGAGGGCGGTGAGGGGGGGGGGGGGGGGGGGAAGGATATAAAACTGCACTCTCAACAGTGGCACACAACAATAAGAAAAAACAAAAGGGGGGCTGCTCCCAAGCGTTTCTCTGCTAGCATCTTCTTTTACAGATATTTTCATTCAGTTCCACAGAGTAAAATGGGGAGACGCGGGGTGTTTCTTCAATCCTAATCCGACAATAAATATAGGAAAAAAAACTATGGGAGGGGGCCGGAATATGGTACATGTTATGTGTGTAGGTGGGGGGCATGTGTAGGTGGGGGCCGGTGTAAGAGGGCGCGCGGACGGGGGGCCAATGTGGTGGATGGATGGTTGGGTCGTGCGCGGCGGGGGTGTTGGAGCGTGTGTTATTGTTTTTGTTTTACTTGAAGCGTTTATAATCATGGGTTTCCTTTTCCTTGCGTCTGTATTTGAGTTTCCGGGTGACGGGGATGCGGGCTTCGATCAGGGTTCGTTTTTGGAGGGACGCGAAGCGGTCCTTGAACATGTTGCCTTCGGGTTTCAGTTCGCGGAGCGTGTCGGCGAGGTCTTCCGTGAGTTGCACGTCCATGGGGAGGGGTTTGAAGCTGAGAAAAAAGAACGGGATGTGTGTCAGTGGGTGAGTTTGGGGGTCGAGTTTGGATTGTGCGGGTACGAAAAAAATAAAAAAATAATCAATAAATACGTACGCATGAGGGCCCAGGCGCCTCGTTTCTTCATCAGCCAACTTTTGTGCCTGTTGCGCTCGTTCTGTTAACCGGGCCGCGTGAAGTTTTTCTTCCTTGGAGACAATCTTTGTGAGTTCGCCGAGTCGGTTGAGCTGTTTGTCGAGCTGCTTGGCTTGTTTGAGGGCAAGTTCGGCGCGTTGTTGTTCGGCGCGTTTGAGAAGCTTGTTGCGTTGCGCGCGCGTTTTGCGGGATTCGACAACGGGGGCGCCGACCGAGAGCGAGAGGGAGGTGGTGGATGGTGTGGTTGGGGTGGTTACACCGTTGGTCTGTTCTGTTTCTGCTGATTCTCCTCCTTCCTTCTCGCCTTCCTCTTCTTCCTCATCGTCCGAGTCATCAAAGAAGGTCTCATCGTCCAGGTTGTCCAGTTCCGCCGGGTACGCGAGCTGTTTGGCAGCATTGCTCTTCTTTTCCTGCACAAACTCTTCTTCTTGGACTGCGCGCTGGAGGGCTTCTTGGTGAGCATCGAAACTCGGGTTGTAACTAGCGCCCGAATGGGTGATTTCAACCGCGGGGATGGCGCTGGGTCGGGTGTCCGCAAACTTGGGTTTCTTGACGGGTTTCACAACCGTGGGTTCCAGGTACGCTGCCAGATCAGCGGCGATGGGGTCGGACGAGGGGGAGGATGTGGCGTCGGTGACGGCCCAGAGATCAAACCCGCCCTTTTTGTGGTCCAGTTTTCGTTTCTTAATGGCCGCCTGCTGTTTGCGGATTTCGGCAGTCGCGCCTACTCGTCCCACACCCAGCTCCAGTTTCCGTTTCGACAGATTTTCAATCACGGCCGTTTGGGACTTTGACGCCTTCCGGATTTTCGTCTCCGACTTTTTGATCTCGACCGTCGTCTTGGCCGTCTTGCGTGATGTGATCCCAGAGAACCCGGACGTCGGGGTGAGGATCTCGTCAATTCGGAGCTTGCCGTATTTGTATTTTCGCTGTACTTTGGCGTCGCCGCTCTTGTCGGTGAAGAAAAGGTCACTGTCGGCTTTCATGTGCAGCTTTCCTCTTATGACCAGACGCAAAGAAAAGATATTAGTACATTCCTCCGCAGGATAGCGCCGAGCCACCCCTGTCTTAACTCACCCCAACCGCTCTTCAGTCCGCAGCTCATGCAGCTGTTCCTCGACCTGTGTGGTATCTACATTCTTCCTCCACGCCTTCTTTCCCTTTCGTCCAGGTTGTTGTTTTTTGGCATTTACGGCAGCGCCATTTGGCGGAGCCATCGCAGATATGTTGGTTTGCGGGTTTTGATGTGGAGGGAGTCCGTTTGTCTCGTTTGTATGGGCCTCTGACAATCAGATATGAGAATAAAAGTGCACAGGACCGACAAAATCAAAAATTAAAAAAGTTTTTGTGTCAAACGGAGCGAGAGAAGCTCGAAAGAGAGACGAAGGTCACGGTCACGTGACTTACAAGGTGCTGCGCTTTGAACACTTTGCACAAAGCGAAACCAAGGAGCACTCATGAAACTTGCCTGACAAAATCACATTTAATATAAACATTGAGCAGCTACGGATATTTAGATAACAAGGGGTCGGGACCAATCTCCACCGTACGCACACGAGTTCCCACGCCTCCCCCCCCAAAAAAGTCCCCTAAATGTACATCCTCATGGTGTAACAAAACAGGGACCAGACGACACGTTCGTCCGCATCGCTACTTTGTTTTCCATCTGTGGTGGGTGGGGTGCAGGACCTTTAGTTCCTGACGCCTACTAGCCCACCTGCGCCGCCAGCTAGTCACCTGCTGGCGAGTTCGGTCTCGGACGCGTCGCCAAAGATCTCGAAAATGGCTTGCTCCTCCTTGTAGTTGTTGTCGACCACGTTCATCAAGAACCATGTGTCCGAGATCTCTTGGATGACCTTTCGGCTGGGCGTGGAGGCCTCGTACAGCAAAGCCCACTTGTTCCAGAGTTCGAACGCTTCGTCCTGCGGAATCAAGAGAAACCGTTGAGTATGCGTTGGCTAATGTAAGTAGAGTATGTAACGCACCTTCCAGGCCATGAAACTGGCAGAGTCAACAATGGTAGGCTGGATGATTTCCTGACCAGGGAACACTCCCCAAGTCACAGCGTTGGGCGAGTCTCCTTGGGTGTTGGTGCGCAAATCACCCTACGTGCAGGACAGATTCCAACATGAGTATCGATTCAAACTCTTTCGAGCCCATAAAACGTGTGATGACGCGAAACATACCTGCTTGTTGACCGCATAGTACGTGACGTAGGGGCACGCGGCTATCCGCTTGACGACCGTCTCCAAGGCCTGAGGGCTGACGAAGAATTCAAGGTACGACTTCTGGTACACGAAGCCGTTCTTGGGACCCCAACCGTACACGGGGTGGGACGAAAGCGCTCCGTCAACGGCGGGTTGCGAGTTGATGGTCAGGAAACCCTTCGAGTTGATGTTGGCCAATTTCGAGCGGATGACGTCGGATTCAGGGAACAGTGGCGCGTCACTCCATGGCAGGACGTTCAACTCGTTGGTACAGTACTTGGCAAATAATGTAAATACTTCCTGCAGAGTCTCGGGGTGGTTCCATAGCTGAAGGCACTCTTCAGCGGGGTATTTCAGGTTGAAACCATAACCATCGATTTCACCGAAAGCTGAAGACAAGAAGCGATGATGTTAGAACGTGCGCCTCAACTTTAGATTGCACCAGATATAAACTCTTTGGCGTACATACCTGGTGACCTGGCATCACCCCAGCGACCGTTTGGAAAGTCGTCCCACGCCTCTGTTCGCAGAATATAGGATTTTGTGCGGTTTTTCCAAAAGATAGGACGGACGTTCTCCTTTTCGCGATTCTTTGCCAAGGACTGAATATCGAGTTGAAACTTTTTATCAGTATGACGGGGCGGGGGAGTGAAAAGAAGAGCATAAAAAGATAGAGATGATCAGCGCGACCCGCTGTGGCAATGGAAAAACACCACCCAGGGACCGCAAAGTCAATTGAACACCTACCGGGTTCCATGGGAGAGGACGGACTTGCGGAATAGGGGCAATGAATTCGAGACCTTCCAGGATGAGGCGGGTAGAACGCTCGAGGTTGAGGGTATAGAAGTGGAATCCACGAATGCCAGCAGCCTTCATCTGGTTACACATGTCAACGGCAAGTTGCACACCGTAGTCCTTGACAGCCTTGTCGTCTTCCTTGATCGGCTCAAGAGCTGCATAGATGGAATCCGGTACATACGTCTTACACAAGGAGGTCATGCGCTTGAAGCCTCCAAAGTTTTGGATGGGCATGATGCCAGGAAGGATGGGGATGGTGATGCCGACTTTGCGGCATTCTTCGTGCCACTTGAGGAAGATGTCCACGTCATAGAACAGCTGTGTCACAATGTAGTCGGCTCCAGCATCCACCTTATTCTTGAGATGTTTCATGTCATGCTCAGGGTCTTGGTTCTCTGTGTGACCTTCGGGGTAGCCTGAGAGAATAGGAACATTGAACACACTGATCGCGTGCCGATGCTCAGGGAACGTTGGATCTCCACTTACCAGCCACACCGATACAGAAGTAATCTCCGTATTCTTCACGAATGTATTTGACGAGGTCCTCCGCGTACGAGAATCCGGTCTCGCATTTGGTCCAGTTCTCCTGCCCACGTGGTGGGTCACCTCTGAGAGCCAGAATGTTTTGAATTCCAGCGGCCTTTGCGTCCTTGAGCGCAATGTCAATCTTTTCTCTCGGCATGTTTGTGCATGTCCTAGTAGCACGAGCAAGAAACATTAGCCTTGGCACAAAGGAAGTGGAAATCGACCAGGAGGGCGGTCTTACAAGTGCATGCAGGTCTCGAGTCCATATACCGACTGGGCGGTGGTGCAGACTTGCATGGTGACATCGGAGCTGCTGCCTCCAGCGTTCCATGTGACATCGATAAACTCGGGGCCGAGTTGGTACATACGCTCCTGTAAAAAGGGGGCTTGCGGTCAACTACGTGTTGCTTGGAGATGGGCTTGACGCAAAGGGGAAGAACAACACTCACCATGCGATCGTACAAGTTTATGACTCCGGCCTCCGTCTTTGGTGGGAAATACTCAAAGGACTATTGAGAAGAGAGGCAGCCGGTAAGCACAAGTGCCAGTAAAATGAATGGAATTCGCAGAAGAATGTGCCGCGTTCGTCGGAACGTACCCAAAAACATCTTTCTTCGGCTGCGACAAGGGGAAGCAG
This sequence comes from Powellomyces hirtus, assembly GCA_025526995.1. Taxonomy (NCBI): domain Eukaryota; kingdom Fungi; phylum Chytridiomycota; class Chytridiomycetes; order Spizellomycetales; family Powellomycetaceae; genus Powellomyces; species Powellomyces hirtus. The sequence continues at coordinate 1,879,191 of JAHLKG010000002.1, forward strand.
ACGGGTTGATTAGTTGCGGGGAAACACAAGACGGTGAGATAGCAGCAACAGCACCCACATACCCAAGGCCTTTTCGATCTTTTGAGTGATCTTCATTGTGGGAATTCGGTTGTGTGAAGTTGGGGAGGGAAGTGTGCGCAGTCGAGGGGGGCATGCACGTCGGTAAACACGAGTCTTTCTTGTGTTTTTAGCTAGTAGTTTTAAGAGTTTCTCTCTGTTGACGACGGGCGGCTGTTGGGTTTTTGGGGGGGGGGAAATGGGCAGCTGGGGAGGGGCAGTCGCTTTATGTGTTTGGGGGATGATGATGAGAGACGCGCACGTAACAGCATCACTCAGGGTTAGTTGATGGTCGTTCACCCCAAAAGTTGGAATTGGCGCGTCCCACAAACGCATGCCCTTTCTTCAATCAATTCAATCAATTCAATCAATTCAATCAATAAAGTGGCCGCACGCGACTTTTGCTTTAAAATGAGATCCAAGATTGTCACTCTGTGTCACATATCCCTACATTCAGTCTCATTATCACATGGGCCTCACATGGGTCTCACATGGGTCTCACGCGAGGCTGCATGTAGGACGCACTGTTCCTAGGTTGGATAAACTCTTCCGCCTCTCGTTATGATCCACCCGTTGATTGCCAACCAATGCCCGGTTGATAGACGTCTGTTCCCGGTATTTACGACTATCTATTTACGACTATTTACGACGGGGTCGATTTGCCTGAAAAATCTGGTCGCTGCCAAATGCTGCGCCATATTCGCTCACACCGCACCCTCATGGTCCCCCGACTGTTCTCCTGCGAGGCATGACGTCCTACCTAATAGGTCGCGGCTTCACGCCCGAAGTCCAATACTGCAATTGCCCAAGTGATAGCAAGCACAGATTGATTGTCTGAAAGACATCTTGTACGCTGAACAACGGGATAATACGGTTCCACGGCTAACAGCCTGTTTGGAAACATTGAGAATTTGTCCAATCTTTCCAGCTAGTCCATCATCCTCTTTTCCAGCGCGTGCTGCGTCGCTTCGACTTTGGTCGCCCGGCTCTGCACCGACACAACCACCTCATCCTGTCCGTTCAGCCGCGCATTCACTGACCCCCGCTCGTAGATCTCCGCAATCCGCTCGCCGGTCTCCATCGCCTGTCCAGCGCCGTCTGAAGCGTCATGACATTCCGTTCGTCGACCCCTCGCCTATCATAATTACATACATAAATATATGACTTGCAGCTCCAACAGCCTCGACCCCCGGCCCAATTAGCAAACAGACAGCAAGGAAAGAGGCTATTGGCGACACACAAGAGAGCAAACACACGCGTGAAGCAAGACTGCGCGGAACTCCAGTGACCCCAGCGTCTCTGGCTATCTGCATCTTCGTTTCATAAAGGACGGCATACCGTCGTTGTGATACCGAGTGAGTCCGGTACTCTGGCTGATGTACTTCGAGTTGATCGCATTTGCAATGGATGATCGTGTTCAAAACTGGTTGATGATGCAGACGCGACAGTAGCCGGTTGTAACCAACCCCTAGGCCGCTCTCCCCTGACGTTTTGCCAGACGCAACTTTGACAATCTCCGAAAGATCACTCGTTCAGATAGAGTCCAACTGTCGGACGTGCACTTTCATCATGTTCGCCTCTTCTCTGAGAACTGCTGCTTTGGCTGTTCTCCTCGCTGTCGTCCTCTGCGGCTCTGTCTCGGCTGCCATTCACGCCGACCAGGCTGGAACTTACGACTGGTACACTCTCTGCCGACTTTCTGCCTTATGGCACCTATGAAACTGGAAACCAATTCATTATCCCATCAGGCACAAGGCTCTTGTCGGAATACCAAAATTCGCGTTCTTTACCCGACCGGTCCGAAAGTCTCAAATATACGTTGGAACCCAAAAGAATGTGATCGCGCTCTTGAACCCAAAAACTGGAGACTACAGTAAGCACATGGTCTTTCTCGACATGCTCGTTCGAGTGACGAAAATGTAACGCCGTTCTGTTGGTGATAGCTTGGAGACAAGTTCTGGAACCTGCCGATGATCTGAAGATGCTGAGTCTTCAAGATCAAGGTCTGTTGTCTTGCTTGGATGCCCGTTGGGATGGATGCGAAGGCCTAACACGATGAACATGGAATACAGTGCTGGTATCGGTTTCTGGAAATGGGTCTTTGCACACCCGCCAGTGGGATGCTCAAACAGGCCTTCTTATCTGGGATCATGAGCACGTCAACGCGCCAGCCTCGACGTCGGCAGCTGTTGGCGGGCTTGGTGACGATGTGCTTGTCGTCGCCGGTGATTCCATCAGCCGATTGAAGGGAGACGACGGCACTCCTGTATGGACCGTCACAGCGGACTCCGGGTATGATTGCCCATTAGTCCTATCATGTCAGCCGGATCTGTGGCCAATCGGTTCCACTCTTTAGAGCAACATATGGACGTATCATCTTGCACAATGGCGCCATACACGTCATTGGCGCCAAACAGATCTCAAATCTTCAGGACGTTTCTGTGCTGCAGCTGGACGCGAAAGACGGAAGGATCGTAGCCGAATATCAACCACCGAATGGCAACGTGAAATCCTTGGACGACGTGGTTTTCGCGGAACATGGGGGGAAGGCCTACCTGTACTGGAATGGCGCTGAACGAGCTTACCGTCATGTCCTGGGACAGTCTGCGGAAACCGAGGAGGTGGACGATGTATGTGGAAAAGTCTCCTGTGTTGATTAGGCAGACTTGCCGCTGATGGCGCCTTTCTTTGAAGGTCTTTGGTATCAAAGAGTCTCGGATTCAGAATGTCTATGGATCCGACGAATCTGCCTCCGACCTTGTTCTGCGCAATGGAAAGCGATACACTTTCATGCGCAGCTCAGATTCCGCCAAGTACACTTTCGAGGATGAGGTATGCTATTTCTGCTTAATCCTGTGCGCCTTGGAGCAAATCTCAGATATGCGACATTTCAGGCGGAACCTACAGAGAGCGTTTTCTCCAGCTTCAAGAGCGAGGGTGCTCATTATATCTCATACGTTCGCCCAAGCCCCAGCAAGGTTGGTGTTGTGAGCAAGCATCATGTCCAACTGCCTCAAGGACAGGGTGCTCACATTTCGTATGCTATGTAGAAGGAGATCAAAATAGATCTGTTGGATGCTACCGAAATGAAGCTTGTCGACACGTTCTCCGTCCCTTTCGACGAGCAAATCTCTGGGGCGATACAAAAAGTAAGTCTCAGCGTGGAACGAAAGTATGCATGATGACTACGATTGGATTCCTACGGTTTTGAGTGGAGGCTAATGCCGTCCCTTGACTGCATGTTGGCCCGATACTATTGTGTTCTGAGCATACTTTTGAGCTGAACAATGCGTTGGATGTTCACGTCTGCCAGCGCGTTCATGACACTGATGCATTGGTTCTGAACATCCTCAGGCTTTCCTCGATGTCGCGCCATCCAAAGACGGAAAGGTCCCGAGTTTCCGCATCTTTGCGGTCACCGCAGATGGATCCATCAAGCTTCTGAATGCCGGAGAAGTTCTTTGGACAAGAGAGGAGTCGCTGACGGAAGCGTTGGCAGCTGAATATGTCGATCTCCCGGAAAGGAGCTTGCTGTCCCAGGACCACGATGAGCTGGACGAACAACCTCAAGAGTCAGCCAGCATCAGTCCGATCGAACGCTTCTTGCGCCGCGCCCGGACGCACGTTGTAAAAGCTGCAGCCTACCCTCAGCAACTGACTAAATCTATAAAGTCATTGATTACTCCACCGGAGTCAACCCGTGTCCGGAACGACCTGTACGCCGACTTTTTTGGAGTTCGGAAACTGGTTGTCTTTGCTTCCAAAACTGGCAAAGTCGTCGCGCTGGACACAGAAAGTGGCCAGAGCGTGTGGGAGCGATACTTTGATGGAATTCAGTTCCGACAAATTGAGACAGTCCGTTCAGCTCTCGTCAAATACCCACCGGTCATCGTCCTCGTGGGTCAAAACAGGCAGGCACAAACCGTCCTTCTTCGCATCAACGCATTGACCGGCGAGGACTTTAACGATGATGGTTCGTCCCCACGCGAAGTTTTCCCTGCGATTCGCAAAGTCATCAAATTGCCAGTTGAAGACGCTGCCGGGCGCACGCAGCTGATCTCCTTGATTGGCGACAATCTGAAAGTCCACATTTCCCCATCATCCGCAGCTGCCTCCGACGCGTTCGAACGCTTTGCTCCTCAGTACCATGTATATTTGACTGAGGGTGTCGGATCTTCGCAAATAGACGGCTACACGACTGAGAAGGGGACCAACAACAAATACGAGCTGAAGCCTTCGTGGAAACTCGAGTTTCCTGAAGGCGAAAAGCTGGCAGCATTGGGTAGTCCTTCCCCTGCGGGGAGCGCTGTCGCCTCCCTTGGCCGCGTACTTGGTGACCGATCCGTTCTGTACAAATACCTGAACCCCAACATGCTGGCGCTCGCTACGGTCAAAACCACCGGATCTTTCCCAACGGACTCGGACTTCACCTCGGCGGTCTACACCTATCTTATCGATACTGTGACCGGAACCGTGCACTATCGGTCAGAGCACAATGGCGGCGGTAACATTGCACCCACGGTACCGTCCGTTTTTGTTGTACAGAAGGATAACTGGGCTGTACTGTCGTATTGGAACCACGGCCCTGAGGCTGCCCTGCCACAGGTCGAACCACCGGCCCCGGAAGAGGAGGTCGTCACCAAAAAGACGGTCCGCAAGAGGAAGAAGAAGGTTTCAACGGAAGACAATTCCGCTACCATTCCGGACGCCAAGGGCATTGAAATTGTTGCCCTTGAGTTTTTCGAAAGTTCTACGCCGGATCAGCGCGTGGAGAGGTAAGCGGCGAGAATGGCTGTTTGGTTGTTGATGGGCACTCTGAGACTAATCTGGCGTCTGTAGCGACACATTCTCCTCTTTCCAAGCTAAGCGTCCCCATGTCATTGCACAAAGCTACTCGTTCCCTAAGCGTATCAGCGCGATTGGAACGACCACGACGGGTGCCGGAATCACTACCAAAGAAGTTTTGCGTATGTCACATTTCAGCTAACTTGGTGCTATATCACTCGTACTGACTTGCTTTCCTCGCATGCAGTTGGACTGGAAGACGGACACCTGTATGGAATTAGCAAGAGACTGCTCGACCCCCGTCGACCGGTTGGCGCGCCCACCAAGGACGAGAAGGAAGAAATGTTGTTCCCGTATCGTCCCACGCTGGATTTCAACCCGAAGGAAGTCGCGAGTTACAATTTGCATGTACGTTACGTACCAACCATTTGAGGCTGTTGCATGCAAAGTCGCCTCATTCCTTTTGTGGCATCTAGGTCCCGAAAATCTCGCACATCCTGAGCGCGGCCACCAAGATGGAATCTACGTCCCTCACGATTGCGTGGGGTCTCGACGTCTTTTGCGGACGCCGGAACCCGTCCAAGACGTTTGATGTCCTGAGCGAGTCGTTCAATTACCTCGCCCTCCTGGCGACGATTGCGGCGTGTCTGTTGGGAATTGGATTCTCGAAGCGTTTGGTAAGAGCTCGGGGCGAAGTTGCGGGTCGCTTGTTTGGGGGCGTCCCAATAGCTGAGGCGTTATGTCGGTTCCCTTTTTTTTTTTGTTTTTTTGTAGGCTGAGCGAAAGAAAATCAAGGACCTGTGGAGATAGATTTCCTCTCCGGCCGCGTGGCCACGTACCGCGGGTCTGTTGGGTGTCGCGAGTTTTTTTTGTATACAGCAGTGCAGATTGAGGCATGATTTATCTTTATTGTATAAAAAAGAAAGTTGTTCCATATTTCAGTTGCATCATGAATTTGGTAGAAGGTAAAACTGTGTAAATTTGAATGGACACAGTAGATAATATCCATCAATAGACACTACATTACAAAAATTGTAATTCAATCTCAGGAGAATCACAAAAAGTCCAAATTACTGGATCAAAAAAGATCAAAAAAGTGATATGCATCAATAGACACTACATTACAAAAATTGTAATTCATTCTCAAGAGACTCAAAGATACTACATTACAAAAATTGTAATTCATTCTCAAAAGACTCACAATTCTCTGAGGGTGCGAAGACAGTATGCGATCGCTGGGTTCCAGATGGGGTCCATTCGCGCAAAAAGTTGAAAGAATCAATGCGGTTACTCGAGGTGGCTAGCCAAGATGTCCATCCTCTTTTGCCATTGAAATCAACTTTTTCAGGAATACAACATTGCATATTTCAGTGGAATCATGAATTTGGTAGAAGGCAAAACTGTTTTTTTAATTTGATTGACACAGTAGATATTATTCAAACATACATCAATAGACAGTATATTACAAAAATTGTCATTCAATCCCAAAAGAATCACAAAACGTCCAAATCACTGGATCAAAAGAGATCAAAAAAGTGATATGCATCAATAAACGCCACACGCCAAAAATTGTAATTAATTCTCAAAAGAATCACAAGAAGTCCTTTGGAAGATATACTAATAATACAGAAATTACTGTCAAATGCATAGTATTATAGGTTCTATTTTTTGTACTTTACAACATTGCATATTTCAGTTGCATCATGAATTTATTGGAATGTTGAGACTTGCGCACTCAACGTTTGGTCCTTACATTAGATCCTTACTTGGATTCTCCGACTAGAACGCGTGACCACCATACCGGTAACGCTAAGAGCTGAATTGGATCACGTGTGATCACGTGATTGGAGAAAAAGTAGATTAGAATGCTCGAAGCGAGACATTACCGACAAGACTTTAAGACATAAAAATACATTCACATACATTACATCTCCGTGCATCTGACAACGCTACATCGTCATCTGCATCACAGAAGAGCTCTGTAACTCCCCTTTACGAAGTATACTGGAGGCCACATCGAATTCGGCCAATCCTCTGCAATTCCGATAAAGTACTGGAAACGCCGATATCTCCAATAGGTTATGAGCCCTGAGACCGGTCGAATTCGAATCATTCTTCCTTCGTAAAACCTGTAAACTACAAGTCTTCCGTCAAATTCAAGTGCCAAGAAAGTACCGAGCACACCGTCAAGATGCCTACTGCAAGATCTCCCATTCTAGGAGTGCAGACCCGCCAACAAGCCCGTCAAGCCACACGAGAAGCCCAACGGGGTCTTGACGCTGAAGAAGACGTTAATATCGATGCCTCAATCTACCATGATTCCCACGACGCAGATGCCGATGTGGATGAGATGAATCATGGAGAAATTCATGCAGACTCGGCGATAGTACCGTCCGAAGTACCGACTGACATCGTCATGCAAATTCTGCAGAGGTTCAAGATGGAAATCGACGAAAAGCTCGACCATCGGATGGACAGGTTGGAGAGGACTTTATTGACTAGTTCAAACCCTCTCGCTACATCAACTTCCCATCAACAACCCGAGAAGTACGAAAAGCCTCATATCGGTGGTCATACTACGGCCGTTTCACCAATGAGAAGCCCAAAAGCGGGCCTTGAGTACCCTTTTCTACATCAACACATTACTCACGGCGAAGTTGAAGCCCCAGTTGCCCCTCACTTTCGTCCGTCTTCCCCAACGGAGAGCACAACAACTACGAGCAGCAGAAAGAGCGATGATCGAGACGCACAACGTACATCATTTGCATACTTCAAATCTGCAATCAATGCAGTATCTACATTCGACGGGACGGGAAATCTTTCAAAACTCGCCGACTTCATCGATCAACTTACTCTAGTCTTTCGCCTAAAACCTGTATCTGAAGAAGAACAACTCTCATTCATCTTCACGAAGCTCTCTGGCGAAGCAAAACAATGGTATCGTAATCATCAGAAAGATGCCGAACAAGGGATGGTGGAGCCCATCACAGACTGGGAATCCTTCAAGCCTCGTTTCCTCTCGCGTTACCAACCAAGCGATCACGAAGAAACTTTGCTCACTCAACTTGAGAGACTCCGACAAGGAAGTCATTCCATCTCGCAGTACAATACCTCATTCACGAAGATCACAAGTCAGATCCCCTTGAAGGTGCCGTTCGAAATCTACAAGTGGTTCTACCTTCGCGGAATGAATGAACATCATGCAGAGCTCGTCAGAACTCAAAGTTTCAAGGATCTCCATGGCCTCATGGCAGCTGCCAAGCGTCTGGATAACGGAAGTAACAAGAGTAACCAAAACAACCGTTTTGCCAAGAAGAGCGAAAACATCGCGCTCGAAGCCCAACCTTCAAAGAAAGACGGCTCAAGTCACAAGAAGACCGACGCGAAGAAGACCACAGACACGAAGAAGAGACAGAACTTCCCCTGTTGGTTATGCAATTCGAATGAACATACCCCATTCAATTGTCCCCTCAAAGCCAAGGCAGTCGAAGCCTTAAAACCCGCTGCTAATGCCAACATTGCAGAAGCACATCACGCCACTACATTGGCTTACCTGGATTCGGGCTGCTCACAGCACATGACGAATGACATTTCCATTCTCGAATCCTACGAAGAGCACTCAACGCGCGTCAGATTTGGAAACAACGCCTTTCTCGATGCCGAAGCGAAAGGGAACGCTATCTTGAAGCTTCCAGATGGAGATGTACCTCTCACTGATGTTCTCTACGTTCCGAAACTTGCCAAAACTCTCATCTCGGTCTCCGCTCTCGCCAAAGATGGAAAGAGAGTCACCTTTGAAGATGAGAGCGCCGTCATTCAAGACTGCAATGGCACTATGAATGACATCACCATACCTCTCGTTCGAGGAATGTATCACATCTCGCCAACTCCGATGGCTTTCGCTACTCAAACTCGCTCGAGGACACACACGTCCAATGTACCGACACACGCGTCGAAAAATACATCTACCGAATTGACAAAATGGACAAACGCGTCCAATGTACCGACACACGCGTCCGATACATCGATTCAAGCACTCAACCTGTCGACAGACGCTACCGGTATGGCGGTCACGCGTTCTACCCCGCTCCAAGCCACGTCGGAGGGGCCGGCTGCCCCGAATGGGGGGCCAGCCGGCCCCATACTCTCCAGTGAGGGGGCTGGCCAGCCCCCCACTGGAGAGTGAGAGTTGTGGGTGCTGCGGTGGGGGGCCGGCCGCCCCAAAAGCATCGGATGATGCTGAGGATGGTGCCCCCGAGGGGGCACCATCCGCCGATGGCGCCGCCGCCGCCGCCGCTGCTTCGGCGGCTTCTTCTGGGGCTTGTTCTGGTCCCTCTTTTCCAGTCAACGAAGGAACCCTCTGGCATCACCGATTGGGCCATCCTGGCACTCACATCATGAAGCAACTCAAGCTCCCAATGACCAACGAAGTCTGCAAAGGTTGCGAGTTTGGTAAGCACAAGCGCTCACCATTCAACGGTACGATGACACGGTCCAAGACGCCACTCGATCGCCTACATTTCGACCTAAACGGTCCGCACATACCCGCGGTTGGCGATGAGAAATATGCCCTCGTTGTGATCGATGACTATTCACGCTTCACATGGATCTTCTTCTTGAAGGCAAAAAGCGAATCTACTGCAAAATTGATTGAATTCATCAATTTCATTGAAAATCAGACCAACAAACGGGTCAGACAACTTCATTCCAATTGAGGAGGGGAGTTTGTCAATCACAATCTGAAAGAATTCATTTCAAAAAAGGGCATTCTGCACGAACTCACCGCTGCAGATTCCCCACAGTCTAACAGTGTAGCTGAAAGGTTCAACCTCACCCTGTTCGATACCATTTGTTCTTTGGAACACTCATACAGCATCCCGAAACTACTCTGGACCGAGTTAGCGGCTACATCAGTCTACTTACGGAATCGCCTACCCCACAAGTCCAATAACAACATTTCGCCGTACGAACGACTCAACGGCGAAGAGCCCTCACTTTCTCACCTTCGTGTGATTTGGGCCGATGCCTTCGTGCATCTCGTCAAGAGAAAACAAGTCTCAAAGTTGGCACCGCGCGCCACACGTCTCAAACTCATCGGTTACGAATTTGACGGCGCTTACCGCTGTTGGGATGACAACCGTCAAGAAATAGTCATTTCTCGCGATGTAACGTTCGACGAAAACTCAGCACTCGAACTCGCGAAAGACTACATTCCGCCCGAAGAACTCTACGAAGTCGAAGAGATTCTCGACTCACGTGATGGCCCGGAAGGCCCCGAATTCCTCTGCAAATGGCTAGGATTCGAAGACAAAGATAATACATGGGAACCTCTCGAAAATGTCAATCATTTGACAGTCTTCGCTGACTACATCAACAAGAAGACGGCAAGCGCTCTTTCGGCTGCAAGTACCGAAGAACCCCAAACTTACAAACAAGCGCTCTCATCAGACGATGCGCCGAAGTGGACCAAGGCCATAAATGCCGAATTGAAGTCCCTTCATACCAATGAAACATGGGAAGTCATTAACCCCAAATCCTTACCGCACAATCAACGGCCCATCCGCACTAAATGGGTATTCAAGATTAAGCGAGACCTGAATGGTCAACCCCAACGATACAAGGCCCGGCTTGTAGTGAAAGGCTTCGAACAACGCTACGGCATCGACTACAACGAAACCTACGCTCCGGTTGCCAAGATTGCTACCCAACGCGTCCTTCTCGCTCTCGCCGCCAGCCTAGGCTTGAAATGCCATCAAATGGATGTAGTAACCGCATTCCTGAATGGGATTGTTACCGAGACCATCCTAATCTATGCCCCTGAAGGCTCTGGCTTTCCGCCCGGGACCATCCTTCGACTCTGAAAGGCCCTTTACGGTCTGAAACAAGCCCCGCGCGAATGGTACTCCCTACTTCACAAAGAACTGACTTCTTTGGGATTCAAGCGCCTGGCAAATGACAATGCCGTCTACATCAGAACTCTACCTGAAAGTGACTCATCGCAGTACATCTCCGTCTACGTCGACGATCTCCTCATCTTCGCAAAGACCGAATCGGAAATCTCGTCAATCAAGACATCCCTGCACAACGAGTTCAACATGACAGACCTAGGCGAAGTCAACCACTACCTAGGAATGAGAGTTCGACGCGATTACTCATGGCACGTCATCTACCTCGATCAAGAGTCATATGTAAATGACATCCTCGAGCGCTTTGGTATGCAAGATTGCAAGCCCGTCAACACTCCGATGGACCAGACCAAGCTCGAACCCTACGAAGTCGAAAATACAAAGACTTTACCAAACCCGCAAGAAGGAGAATATCGCGAAGTCGTTGGTTCTATCATGTACCTGATGATATGCACGCGTCCTGACATCGCTGTCGCGGTCAGTATGCTTTCTCGCTTCGCAAGCAACCCTTCGCCTCAACATCTGCAAGCTGCAAAGCGCGTCCTTCGCTACCTACGAGGAACATCAGATTACAGCCTCTGCATCGGCGGAAACAACGTTACCCTTCACGGCTACAGCGATGCCGATTGGGGAAACAATATCATTGATCGACGGTCAATCACTGGCTACCTTTTCTACATTGGAAATGCGGGCCCCGTTACTTGGGCTTCGAAGCGCCAACCCACCGTTGCTCTCTCATCTACCGAAGCTGAATACATGGCACTTTCCTTCGCCACTCAAGAGACAATCTGGCTTCGCTCACTTCTGCAAGAACTCCAAATCCCCGAATATCTCGATGAAAGTGTTCGGCCTACAACGATCTACGAAGACAATCAGTCATGCATCTCGTTGGCAATGAATCCCGTGCATCACGCCCGTACCAAGCACATCGACATTCGACATCACTTCATTTGTGATCACATCGATAAGGAGATTCACCTGGAGTACTTACCCACCGCTGAAATGGTAGCCGACTCGCTCACGAAGCCTTTACCAGCCCCGGCATTCAAATACCATTGCGAAAGCATGTGCATCAAGCACTACGACAACACCATCACGCCAATGACGAAAGCGTCTATGACGGAGCTCCCGAATGAGTAAAATCCCATCATCGCGGATCGATTGCTCGGACAGGGGGTGTATTGGAATGTTGAGACTTGCGCACTCAACGTTTGGTCCTTACATTAAATCCTTACTTGGATTCTCCGACTAGAACGCGTGACCACCATACCGGTAACGCTAAGAGCTGAATTGGATCACGTGTGATCACGTGATTGGAGAAAAAGTAGATTAGAACGCTCGAAGCGAGACATTACCGACAAGACTTTAAGACATAAAAATACATTCACATACATTACATCTCCGTGCATCTGACAACGCTACATCGTCATCTGCATCACAGAAGAGCTCTGTAACTCCCCTTTACAAAGTATACTGGAGGCCACATCGAATTCGGCCAATCCTCTGCAATTCCGATAAAGTACTGGAAACGCCGATATCTCCAATAGAATTTGATAAAAGGTAAGCTGTTTTTTTAATTTGATTGACACAGTAGATAATATCCAAACATGCATCAATAGACACTACATTACAAAAATTGTAACTAATTCTCAATCAAAAAAAAAAAAAACATATATCGGTAGATAATATCCAAACATGCCTCAATAGACACTACATTACAAAAGTTGTATCTAATTCTCAAAAGAATCACAACAATAAGTGATTCTCTTGAGAATCAATTACAATTTTTGTCTTGAGAAGCACAGTCCAAGTGCCATTATGTTCACTTTAAACCGTTGCACACAACATATGTTGTGGCGGTCCGGTCCAGATGCGCTATCATGATCCATCTTGCGGATGGAATGTGGATCCAACTGCAGCCGGGTGTGGTGAGTATCTTGAGCAAGACATTCGAGCTACTTCAGCGGAAACCCGACCTGTGAGGATGTTTCGTCTTGAGAAATAACTACGCTGAAGTATGTTCTTTGGTTATATCTGATGCTTTCAAAAGTGAGGTTTATTGAAGAAATCGGCACTTTCGGTACTTTATCGGAATTGCAGAGGATTGGCCGAATTCGATGTGGCCTCCAGTATACTTCATAAGAGGGGGTTACAGAGCTCTTCTGAGATGCAGTTGACAATGTAGTGTTGTCAGCTGCACGGAGAAGTGATGTATGTTATGTTTTAAAGTCTTTTCGGTAATGTCTCGCTTCGAGTGTTCTAATCTACTTTTTCTCCAATCACGTGATCACACGTGATCCAATTCAGCTCTTAGCGTTACCGGTATGGTGGTCACGCGTTTTAGTCGGAGAATCCAAGTAAGGATCTAATGTAAGGACCAAACGTTGAGTACGCAAGTCTCAACATTCCAATAAGGTTAATATGAAATACACTATTTTATTTTTTCAAGAGAATCACAAACACTACATTACAAAAATTGTAATTAATTCTCAAGAGAATCACTTATTGTTGTGATTCTTTTGAGAATAAGATACAATTTTTGTAGCTTATTGTTGTGATTCTTTTGAGAATAAGATACAATTTTTGTAGTGATTTTCTTGAGAATTAATTACAATTTTTGTCTTGAGAAGCACGATTCAGGTGCCATTATGTTCACTTTAAACCGTTGTACACCCCACGTGTTGTGGCGGTCCGATCCAGATGCGCCATCACAATCCGTCTCGCGGATGGAACCTGGATCCACCTGCGACAAGGTGTGGTGGGGTATCTTAAGCAATACATTCGAGCCTCTCCGGCGAGAATTCAACCTGTGAGGATGTTTCGTTTTGAGAAATAACTACGCTGAAGTATGGCGTTGGTTATATCTGATGCCTTCAAAAGGGAGGTTAATATACTATTTTATTTTTTCAAGAGAATCACAAACACTACATTACAAAAATTGTAATTTACTCTCAAGAGACTCATTTATTGTGGTGATTCGTTTGAAAATTAGATACAATTTTTGTAATGTAGTGTTTATTGATGCATATCACTTTTTTGAACTTTTTTGATCCAGTTATGTAGTGTCTGTGAATCTTTTAAGAATTAATTACAATTTTTGTAATGTAGTGTCTGTGATTCTCTTATTCAATTCAGTTAAAAAAAAATATAGACAACAAAACTTGCTGAAAGATACACACAACAAACAACGTTATGAAACTTAATTCAAATGTGGAATGACTTTCAAATCTCTAAAACTTCGCATAGCACGTGTCTTCGGCGCCTTCAGAGTCAGGCACAGCGGGGCCTACACATTCAGTCAATGCTTCAGGGCATGGCCTGCCCCATAATAGGTACCCAGAGTAATAGAAGTGTATGCGTCAACCGTGTGATTTAAGGTTTACTTTGTCTGGCATTTTTGAAAAACGGCACTGGAAGTCGAGAAGAGTTTGTTTGATTCGGTTTGATTCTGCAAACTTTGGGATCTCCTTGTCAATGGGATTGGCTTTTTCAAAAACAAAAAATAGAACCTATAATACTATGCATTCGACAGTAATTTCTGTATCATTAGTATATCTTCAAAAGGTACTGTTGCAGCACCAATCACTACTATGATTCATATTTCTTTCTCTATGCTGATGCTGTCATCAATTTATTTATCTTTTGGGCATCAATCTATAACTTCCACATCCTATACATGTAGAGCATCAGCCGGGAAGTACTTCCAGATCCCCAAACAAAATTCACAACCAGACTTGGGGCTTTGCATGAGATGTACTTGTCTGACGTCCAAGATTGAGACAGAGCCACAGAAAACTCAGACTCTTTTCTCATATGTAATGACTGTGATACTCGAACACCAACACCCCCAAGAAAAGAGAAAACGACTTCCCGCACCAAACTTTTCAGGCCTTCCCAATTTTCTGTCCGTCCCGCGTGTACGACACTTCCCGGCGGGGACACACAATCCCGCACGGGCGATACATCTTGAGAATAAAGTGCGAGGTGCGTAATGATCTGCAGACGGCGGTGAGGAAGATGGCTTCGCCGTAGGAGAAGCGGAGGTGGATGTCTGGGCGGGAAGTGAAAACAAAGGGAAATTAGCTGCTTGTTTCTGTTTTCGTGAGTTTGGTTTCGCTTTGGGGGGACACGTACGACTCCGCACCCAGTAGCCCTTCCACAGCGCCTGGATCCTGGCTGCGGCTCTGTGCCTCGTTCTGACTTTTTCCGCGCGGACGCGTTTGTGGAGGTAGCTCCGCCAGCCGCTTTGGATAATGTAGGCGCCGTGGATGCGGAGCAGTTCCTTGCGGTGTCGCGCGACCGACTCGCCGAGCGCCCGAAGCCGTTGTCGCAGGTCGGGCCGGAGCAGTTGGCGGAGAGAGTAGCCGCGCCACACGCGTTGGATGTTGCGGGCTGCTTGGTATTTCTGAGCAGAGGGCGTTGTGGGAGGGGGGGAGTATAGAGGTGAGTTTTAGTCTGGTGCGCTGCGCTGGCAGCAATGCGTGGAAAGCGCTGTTTTGGGGGCGTTTACTTTACCTCCCGCAGACGTCTGACTTCGGAGAGCTGGTGATGTAACGGGCGCCACCACGCGATGATGGTGTTGACGGCTTTTGTAAGATCTGTTGGGATCCGGTACATAGAGCAAGATATTAGTTCCCCATAATGTCTTGAGCAGCTACCGAAGCACGCCGGGGGGGGGGGCCAAACGTCTCCTACCTTCAATTTTGGCATTGTACCTCGCGGCAATGGGTGAATTCTTGAACATATGCCAATTGCGCCACTTGCGTTGAATGACGGTGGCAGCGCGATGGAGTTCCGGGATGGGTTCCTGGTAGATACACCGCATCAACGCGAGCCAGATCAGTTTTTTGCGGCGCCAGTTGCGTTGGATCTTGGCCGCGGCTTCGTTTTTGACGGCGCGGAGACGTTTGAGTTTTTTGCGCGCAACGAGTTGGATGAGCGTCGCGGCAATGTATTGTTCTTCGCGGATTTTGGCTCGCATCATGCGGCCGCGCATACGGCGCCATGCTGTGAGGGGGGGGGGGGGGGGAGAGAGAGAGAGATGTTAGGGGTGGAAAGTTACGTCCCGGTGCTTCTTCTTCTCAGATTATTTCGCACCTCGTTGAATACGTGTACACGCCATCGACCGCCGATAAATGGATGGCGGAAACTGGGAGAAGCTGCGTTGAGCTTCGACCGCGAGATTGGCGCGGAAGTAGGTTTTATCCATAGACTGTGTTGGTGTAAGCCAATACAAATCAGCCAGAGTGTATACGGAGTGGAGGGCGGGAGGCAAGGTACAGCACACTTACACTTCGCAACCGATCCTCGTCTTCCGCATCTGTGCCCTCCCCGCCCTCCCCGCCTTTATCAATGATGCTCGTAGTGTCTAAAGCTTGAGAGCCACGACAATCCAGAGTTAGGAGCGCACGGCGAGGAATACAAAAATGTGTTTTTCAACAAGGGTTCCTCATTTGGCTTGTGTGAATGTGTACCTGCAGTGTTGTGATGCCGCAGAATATCCCCACATGGCAAAGCATCGACCTGACTGGACTTGAACGGGTTGTTTCCGAAGTTGACCCGAATTTGCGGACTTTCGGCATAGGCAGCGCCTGCCTCCGTTACTGGATAACAAAAAAAGGGCAATGGGGATATTTAGGGAACGAAACACAACGGGAGTCGTTTATAGGTACCTTGCAGTGCGAACGTGGGTATGAGCTCCGAAGACAGAATCACATTCCTGCCGGAAACGGTACATAATGAGGCCAACAACAACACACAACCATATTTGAACCTGAGTACCGCATCCACAGAACGTACCGTTGCCGCCGCTGCTCATGTCTACTGAACGCCATCGCCCCACTCCCGAACGCGACATGTTGCAATTCACCATCAACGACCATGAAAATGCGGCCTTCGTACACATCCACAACGACGCCCCACGTGCGGAACCCCATAAAGTACATGCTGTCATCCTGCAGATTGACATACCTGGTGAGGCGAAACATCAGATCGTTGTAGTTAGGGGTTTGTTAACGGTTGGTGGGTGTACTTACGAATGCGCTGTGCCTTGATAGAAGATTTCCCCCGTGGATGCGAACCCGAAACTCTCGGCATCGTCGCCAGGGTACCGCGCATGAGCGGAGGCGTTTACTTTCTTGGCTGCGGTAAAGCCTATTGCCCATTGGTGAAAGTAAGTAAGCCCGCCATTCGTACCGATAGTCGCAGTAAAAGGCCCATGTTATCTACCAATTCTCCACGACGTTTTATCCGGAGCCGAGAACTCGAAATAAAACCGATGCTCCCTCTGCAATCTCGCTCCAATCTGTAGGATCACTCCCAACGCACTCTCTGCATCAAAAGGGGTTCCATCCTCCTGCTGGCCTGTCGTCGCTCCCAATCCCAGGGCCGTGTTGTACCCGAGGGTTCTCAATCGCCGTTTGATGATCGCGGCCGCGTTTCCCGGATTGGCCAACACTGCCGCCGGGAGCTGGTGGGACGGGTGCACGGCATCAATCAAGCGGGAGAGAAGGTGAGAGAAGGAATAATTATCGCCCAACCCCGAGCGTTGCAGGCCAATAACTTGTTCTTGCGTCTGCCGCACAAGTTCGCGAATGGTTGGGCGGGACATGAGCCGAGCGCGCCACGGGCCAGCGGTGGCGTAGATGCAGCCCCAATCACATTTGAGGGTGCTGGTGGGGGCGTTGGTGGGGAGACCGAGGGTGTCATCACCGGGGACCGTGGTGAGGTGGACTTCGAGCCGATTGGCGTGCACGCTCACGTCGGCGGGGATGATGGGCGCGACAAGGAAGATCTGCGCTTTCACCACATCATGCACGTCAGAGACGGATGTACAAGTATTCTGTATCCCGCCGGCTCCCCCTACTCACGGGAGGGTCGTCATTGCGATTGTGTATTTACCTTTCGTAGAAAGTATCCCGGCACATCCTCATCGTTGCACACGCCCGCAGCAATTTTGTCCTTGCACAACCGAGCCCAGTTGGTGCGCTCGAAGGATTGCAGTGACTCGAGTGTCGAGTTGGTAATCATGTCCCCGAATCGCGATATCATTCCAGGTCTGCACAAACAGGGGTTTAGGATTCGCAATTAAACGTGGGCAGTGGACACAGGTCTTTTTTTTAGTTCAGCTATTTGACGTACCCAGTTTGAAACAGAGCTCGCATTTCCTTCCGTGCCGCGACCCGTCTCTTCCATATGAACTGGGCAAACTGGTCACGATGGGCTTGTAGGGCCGACGCCAACTCTAGTCATGTGTGAGAACAGAATCTATTTTTCAGCATCACTTTGAGATGGAAGCTCATTGCGCGCCCCTACAAGTGTCGCTTCCTACCCTTCTCATCCGTCATCCGCTTCATCAACCGTTCCCGCAAAATCTGCTTGCGCGCACTAAAGTTGATGATGGAGACCACAGCCTCCATGCTGATCAACGCCATCTCGTCTTCTTGTTTCGAGTTCTCCGTCAGACGCTACAAAGATAGAAAGGCACATGCATAGCATGTTCTGAGTGGGTCGCCAACCAGACGTATCGCTGCTCGCAGGCAGGATGTGTGCGAGCTTACGCTGAGATCTTCCAGATCGAGCGCTCCGCGGAGTCTGCCCTCCCGTTGGAATTGAGTTGCGAGGTGTTGCAGTTGTGTACATATCTAGCAGGATGTTCTCTAACTCAGAATCGTTTGCAGATATTATGAAGACGACCAGGAGAGCTAAAATCCTTTTGTCGTGCCGCACCTCCTTGATGTTCTGAAACTCCCGGGTTGCGGCTGACAGACCACCTCTGAGAGTTGGCGCGGCCGGCCTGTACACATAACAATGAGATTTGCATTGTTAGACATGTGCGTATATTTTGGTCTATGAGCAGGTGGAATGCATACTTGGGCGCTCTTTTTGGGCTCCCATCGTCGACTTCCATTACCAGTGCGGCGCAAGTCTTAGTCCACTTGCAAACTGTCAATTCCTCAAAATGACAGCAGCTTGGTCATTACGAGAATAGCGCGACGCGTGTCACGTGCAGTGCACCAAGTTGAATGCGCAGCAGGTGGTCAGAGAATTCACGCGAGTTCTTTGGATCTGATAATGTGCCGGCAACATGTCGGTTTCCCAGACGAGTAGGGCACCGAGTTTCCTCGGGCTAATGTCCCTGCCAAAGTAACAGGAAACATCGATGACGCAGAATCGATAGGCAAGCCGAACGTGACGGGACAGGGTTTCAAGTTCATAATCACACTTATTTACAAAATAGAGAAATATTACGCCTGTGTGCATTTTGTGTGGGGTCTTCGCGTCAGGCGACGCGATCTATGATGTAAGATTTCTGCATCCCCCCGGGAAGGTTGTTGAGAAACGAGGGGCAGGGTGATATGTAACAACAATCTAAATCTACGGAACGTTGCACGCTTTTCGGTAGACCGGGAGCAGGTGGGGCGAGCGACAGATTTTCCAAACGTGTACATGTCTACCGGGACTTTTTGACAGCGCTGGAGCTTCCAGTTTCTTCATCCTGCTGCTTTCGTTTCCGTTTCTTATCCTTCTTTGCCGCCGCCGTCTCCGTTTCCGGAGACGCTGCGGATGATTCGGTAGATTCCGCTGTAGACTTGTCCTCCTTCCCCTTCTTCTCCTTCTTCTCCTTTTTATCCTTCGTCTGCTTTTTCGGTTTCTTTTCTGCTACCAGTTCCTCCGTAGCAGAAACAATTTCCACAGATTCCGTGACAACAACTGTTTCCGTCGTCTCTGTGACCGTTGTCGTTTCCTCTATCCGTTTCAATTCCAGTTTAGCCGCCTTCTTTGCCTCTTTCTTCTCCTTCTTTGCCTTCTTGGCCGCCTTCGCTTCCGGTGTCCGCTTCTCCTTCTTTGCCTTCATGGCCGCCTTCTCCTCCGGTGTCCGGTCTCCGTTCTTCTTCTTCTCCTTCTGCTTCTTCCCCTTCTTCATCTCCACCCCCTCCACCACCACATCCCCACTCAGCAACCCCGCTCTACTCAACTTCCCCGGCTGACTCGCCCTCGCTCCCTTTCTCGCCGTGCGTCCCTCACACGCCTCAAACAACTCCTGATCCGTCATCCGAATCGAGTAATCCCTGTCTTCCACAGGCGTCTCATTCGCGGGCGTGGCTTTGACAAAGGACCCGTAGAGGAGCTTTTTCGCAGCTTTTTGGTCGTCAGTCGCAGTGAGGGCGACTTGGTCCGTGGTGGCGTCTTTGCAAATGTGGATCGAGGCAGAGGTTTTGTTGAAAACGTGGTCCCACCATGCGAACGACCATTCGTCGGATTTGGCGCCGAGCTGGAGCGGGGAGAAGAGAACAATGAATACAGAATGCCCCGACACTAGTATCGTGATGCGGCTCAATCCCACTTACCCCATCCGTATCGTTCTTGAACCCGACCGAGATCGCCTTGTTGATTCCATCTACGACAGAGAAAACCGTCAGCAATCCCGCTCGCATTCCCGTCTCGTTCCTCCGCTGCAAAAATGTACAAACCGGTCCTCACCTCGGTGTTTTCCAAGTCCCGTTCCTTTCTCCCACCCATATTTGGCCATCTGGGACTCGGCAAACGTGCCACTGCCCATGTCGGCACGGTCTTGGCCTTGGTCAAAGGAAGGCATGTTCGTGTGTTGATAGTGTTGACGGATGTGTGAAGGACACCGAAAATAATGGTGACACTCTCCTTGTGCCAAACGTTTTGGGCGAAATGCCGCGAAAGTGAAAATGTGCGATTATGTCATCATCATAATACTGGATAAAGCATTCACAGCCACGCGATTCTGCTCAGAGACTTGTTACATGGACTGTCAATTCTCTACGTATGCAAAAGGCGCTGATATTGTATGTGTGTGTATTGATTGATCTAGATGGGATGGTTGGTGAGATGACGGGAGGGTGTGGCACCAGTAAAGGAGGAGCGGGGGGCATCCGCGAGACGAGGAGGGAGGGGGATATGTATGACCACAT
Organism: Powellomyces hirtus; assembly: GCA_025526995.1. Classification (NCBI taxonomy): domain Eukaryota; kingdom Fungi; phylum Chytridiomycota; class Chytridiomycetes; order Spizellomycetales; family Powellomycetaceae; genus Powellomyces; species Powellomyces hirtus. The sequence goes on from JAHLKG010000002.1 coordinate 1,899,883, forward strand.
CATCGCCATAACTTAGAATGTCAGATAGCGCCGATCTCCGCTCGCTTCAATATGAGATTACATGTTCACCAGTCTGGGTCTGGGCGTTGGACTGGTTCACCGGCATCTGCTGCTGCGGGAACTGATTGCCTTGCTGTAGCGGTTGCTGCTGTGGTGGTATTTGCTGCTGTTGCTGTTGAATAGGCTGGGATGTCTGCTGCTGCTGCGAGCGGAGCGGGTGCGGGAAGGCCGAGAGGACTGGGGGCGGGGGCTGCTGCTGCTGCTGGGGCTCGGACGCTTTCGCCGTGGATGCAGCAGGTGAAATCCAGTCGACGGACATCAAGATGGCAAATGTTGCCAGTGCCATCCCTATCAGCGATTCCGAAACCCCGCACGTCAGTATAGCGGCCACATCAAAGGAGAGCAATCACGAGAAGCACGGGCCAAGTACGTACAAACAATATTCCGGGTCGTCTCCACTTTCATAGTCTCAATTCGCGTTTTCAGATCCGAGATTCTAACAATCAGCTTATGATGTATTTCCTGAATATTCAGGTCCGTGTCGGTTCCAATTTCGCGCCCGTCCGCCTTATGATTGTTCAGGTCCATCGACACGTCCGTCTTCAAAGACCCAACGAGTTCAGAAAACTTGGCGTTCATCGATTCCGTGTCGCGGAGAATCTGGTCCGTGTCGGCTTTCAACTGCGTCGAGTCGTTTTGCCGCAGGAGTTGGAGTTCGTTGCGAAGTTCTTGGAGGTGGGCTTTGTATAAGTACGTTTGCTAATGGGCGGACATGAAGAATGGGAATCGTTAATGATGGAAGGTTTGTTGGGCACGACGACAGTGTCCTCATACGTTATCCAAGTCGGTCTTTGAGAGGATTCCGGAGCGAATGGACAGTGTGCTGCAAGAGATGCTTGCCGTTAGTCCATGCAAATGAAGCCCATCGTTCAGCTACCCCACGCCATGAGGAAACAGTCCGAGAGCCCGCTCAGGTAAGTGTCTTTCCCCGAGCCCATGTGAACTGTTCTCTGGGTCCAGGTCCACTTTTTGCACAATACCAAGCTCAGCAACGCCACCCACCTATCCACCAACAACGCATTAATAGTCCTCATAATCGCCACGGCCTGTCCTCGCGTGAACCCCTGCCGCTCAAGCTGCCTAACCAGCTTATACGTATCAAAGTTGAATTTCGACGTGATTCCCCTCCGCTGCTGTGAATTGACTCCCCCGGGCCCTCCGGCGGCGGATGTGATTGGCGAATCCAGCAGCCGGGACAGCGACCGGATATAGTCCGTCATGGCCTGCCGGGTGGGCGGTACGAAGGCTGGGATGGATCCTGAGGCGTCGAAGCGCTTGGGAGGTGGGGATTGCACGGCGGTGGAGGAGGAGAGTGACCGCTCGCAAAGGGCATTTGACATGCGGGATCGGACAGCTGGGGAGTGAAATTGACCCCAATGGGGAGAGGGTTTGTGAATAACCTCCCCATTGACTTTGATATAGTAAGGTAGGCTCTCACTACCACTTACCTGTCGAGTGCAGGATCCGCCGCATTGTATGTGATGGTGATGCCATTTGCAAAAGGGAGCGTAACTGGAAATAGGACAACAATTGCGACAAAAGGCGTGTCTATCTGGTACGGTAGTTTGCACCGTCCGGTTGAGAAGGTGGTGTGCGTTGGTTTATGAGGTAGTATCTGTGCAAAGTCTCAGGGTACACTGAATTGAATTGCAAAAATATTGTGCTGTCAGCGGTGGGTTCCGGCCACCGACGCGATTGGGTGTGCCCCGAAGACGACTTGGTATTCCAACTCTCTTCTCGCGGTATGTGAACGATATGTAACAAGCGAAACCTGCGGAGAAACATCGGCTTTGCGGTTGTTTATGTCTACAGTGGATTGAACAGCTTTTTATGTGTCAGTTCGTGCATGTGTAAAAAGTTCCCCCGTGTAATGGTAGAGATATGGATGGACAGTGCTCAGCTCTCGCTTCACTCAGCCTGCGAGGGTCGTACTTATGGGAAATCATGTGGACGTTAAACTATTTTCAACTCTCAGAGAATGCCTGTACTGTCTATGTCTATACCCTTTCCCATAATGGATGTACTTTCGGTGTACGCTCAAGCAAGCGAGTCGCTTCAGATTCCTACCGAGACCCTGCCTCACACAACCTCGGGATCACTCTCCTGCCCTCCCCCAGCACCCTCCACCTCCCCACCCGGCGTTTCAAACGTATGCAAACTCATGTTGTTAAACACCTCCTGGACCTCATACTTTGGAAACCCCACCTCCTGCGCGGGGGCCGCCACCACATACGGCGCAGGGTGGTCGTTCCTTGTACCCTGCAGTAGGGTATCATAGGTCGCAAACGAGTTGCCGAGGATGAGGATCCGGGGTAAGTGCGGCCAGTTGGAGCGCAGGACGGCGTTGTAGAGAGTGTGTCCGCAGTGTGGCATGTAGAAGAGGGTGGGGGTGGTGACTGGGCGGTGGCCGCGCTGGGGGTGGGAACTGTTAGAAGAGAGAGTGTGGCGATTATGCGGTGTGGGTGGTTGTCGTACCTCGTTTTTTTCTATTGCGACGCATTGAAAGTGTTCGGCAACAGCCCTGTCTACTTTGGCCATGACGGGATCAAAAATGTGCAGCTCGCCCGCGAGCTACTTCAAGATCAGCATCAGAGATACAGCCGTAAGATATGCAGTGCTTTTCCGAGGAGCTGTAGATATAAGCGACCTATAGGACGCATTTATGGAAAAATTCCCTGTCTCGTTTACCTTGAACTGATCCCGGAGCAGCAAAATCAAGGCAAATTGATGCTGCGGATTGCTAGCTGTCAGCGCTCCAACGCCGTAGCAGACAACGTCTATTTCTTTCTCCCCCGCGCGGTCCCGAAATGTTCCCATATGTTTGAATAATGATTCTGAAACGAGAAAAGATTGGTAAGGTTTCGCCTTGCTTCTCTGCTTTGGCAATTGCATTGCAGCGCCGCACCTATGACCTTGCTATAAAACGAGCATTTCGCCAGAGCAGTCCTGAAAAATGTACATATTAACAAAAATGGCCCACCCTGAATCAGACAGAATGCAGCACTCACTTTCGCTCTTCTATTTTCTGTATCACATCCTCGGCCGAAGGCTCTTTCCACTCCATCCCCGCTTTCGCCGACTGCTTATAGGTAAACCCAGAGCCAGACGCCTTTTTGATAATCCCTGTCGGACCTTTTTTTCTCCGTCCTCCAGACACCAGTTTGAAACCGTCGTCCTCCATGGATATATTTTCTTTCTGGTGAGAGTTAGTTGTTTTTACTGGTGACGGGTTGAACTGCTGGATAAAAACAAAAATTCGAGCAGACAAGGAGCGCGGTTTGGGCAGGGGCGTGGCTGGGTGTATGCGCTGCCGCATTGCACTCCATTTCGCAGAATAGCAGAAAATGTTTAAACGCAGGACCTTACTCACCGGCAGATGTGGTCATTTGTTATTGTATGTGCGATAGTCACCTCGGAACATATGTCCCTTCATATTCCCGAAGGAGGGCGTATCATAAATCCACTCTTTGTGAACTACAAGCACGGGATGGCGAAACATGGCCCCTCCTCCGCTCCCTATTGTACAGGCGAGAGGATCTTTTCCGCCATCGCTCTTTCTTACCGATAAGCTGCATACAACCTACAAGCGCATCCCCTCCCCTGTTGCCTCCGCGCCGTTTCCTCTAGCTAATGACACCCGACTCTGCAAGAGCTGCAACGTGTTCGTTCCCGGCCAGTTAATTCCTAGTTTGCCTCCAATTTACAGTCTACCGGACCAAACTGAACAATCAGTTCCGACCACCAGTCATTCACGCGCGGGAGGCAAAGTTTGCAGTGCACATACAAACAGCCACATTAGCAAAACTCCCAAAAGCATATCTATCGCTACGAGGGAATAATTTCAAAATCATGGCAGAACACTCCGGATCATGACTCGGAAGGTGGGGTGACCACAACCTAGCCGTAATGTCAGGAGCGCCAGCAGGATGGTGCAGTGATTTAGGTCCCGACCCGCATGCCGCTGTCGAGTATCATGGAGGCCAGGACGTGGCCGATTCCGATGAGGTTGCCGGGGAAGTTGAGCATCCTGTCTTTGGTCGCGGCGTGTATGGATGAGAATATAGGAGGAGAGAAGGCAAGTGAGGGCCGGATTCGTGAGCTGTCGAATACAAATGCCGCAAAAAAATATGTCATTCAGAACACAAACACTTCAAATCAGAAATTCGAAATTCTGTGTTTACATATTGTCTTTAATGCACAGGTGAATGTGTCCGCACGTGTTGGTCCACTGTGAGAGCGTTTATCAGATTTGCGGGTTTGTAGTTAGGATGCGTTAAACTGATGACTTTTGCCTGTCACACCCGCGACGAGTACTTTAACTATCGGTGTGTTTCCGGTCCACCCTACGACTCATTCGCGCAGAAGTAAGTCAAGCTGTGTGATTTTCATTCCTCAATATGCTCGTCGACGACCTGTTGTCACAAACACCCCAATTCGCTGGATGGGGGAAATGCTTGTGTCTCGAACCTATCTAACGCAGAAGGGATTACAGCATCGCCCGGCCATAGCTCAGCTGGAAGAGCATCAGACTGTAAAACAAATAGCTATCTGGGTGTCCCCAGTTCGATCCTGGGTGGCCGGAAATTCTTTTCAACCCAGTTTTTTTTTCTAAATTTGGCAAGCGTTGTGCTAGCCCACCCAAAGTACCTCCCACCCAATCGCTTATTGGAGATATCGGCATTTCCAGTGCTTTATCGGAAATGCAGAGGATTGGCCGAATTCAGGACACACTGCTTGTATTGCCTTCGTGAGGGGGTTACAGAGCTCTTTTGTGATGCAGATGATGGTGTAATGTTGTCAGATGCATGGCAATGTATTTGTGGGAATGTATATTCTATGTCGTAGTCTTATCAGCAAGGTCTTGCTTGTTGAGTGAACTTATCAATTTTTTCTTCAATCATGTGATTGCATGTGATCCAATTCAGCTCTCAGCGTTACTGGTATGGTGGTCACGTACTCCAAGCGAGAATTCCAAATTAGGATCTAATGTAAAGACTAACATTGAGTACGCAATCCTCAACATTCCAATATCGCTATGATATTTTGCTCACTGCACATCAACAACATAATATATACCAAGTGATGCCCACAAAGTTAGATATGACTAAGGTGTGCATAACTAGGTTTTAACAAACTACAATATCTGTGGTGGGGTTAAAAAAAATGTGTTGCAGATTTCTTATTAAGAATAGTAAATTGCAGATGTTGTAGGAGCACAGTTCTTGAAAAACTCAAATCCAATTGGCAAATGCGCATTATTAAAATTCATAAGTTTGTATGTTTAAAAACAGAAAATGTTAAAACAATGTGCTGCAAATTTTTTATCAAGAACAATAATAGATTCAAGATATCCTTTATGAAGTCAGTTATTCAAAAGTTCAAACATAATCTCCAAGTACTCATCTGCCCAACACGGATTGCGGCTGTTTTGTAGCTGTCAAGCTGTGCCACACCTGAAACTGGCCGAGAGGGCGGAGAAGGAAGCATTTATCTACAGTAGTCACAATCACCAAGTTGTTTTGCGTTGTCTTCCCGACAACCCCGCAACCATGTCAAACAATATCTGCATCTGCTACTTGGTCCCTGCAACACCTACCCTAGGCAGGAACTTGAGTCCGTTGATTCCACGGCGCCAAGACCACAAGCCAAAAATGGAAAAAACTGCTGACTGGGACAACATGGTTACAGTCGGTGTCGTCAACAAGGCGAACCTGTATGTCGCCACCAAAGCTTGTGAGGGCTATGTGCGCTTGACTCTCCGCTGAGGGAAGAACCTACAGGCAACGCCAGCGGCTGACTGTAAGTTGAAAGTCTGACAGCGGTGAGCAAAGGACAATTTTGGGGTGGCCTTCTTGACCGATGTCAAGCAATTCTTGGTGTATCATGATGAGAGGAACAGAGAGGTCATGAAGCACAAAGTTGGCACTGCTTCTCTTGGGGTTCTTGATGTTGACCATATCAAGCCGAATACAGCTCATGACCAGCGCAGTGTGTAATGGGCTCTCTTGTATTGGACAGAGAAATTGCATGTTCCCATTGAAAGTATCTCTGCGTAAGTGATGCGACATGGTTCTCAGCGATCTACACAACAACTGACTTTGAGTGTGGGTAGCTATGCGTAAAGACCACAGCGCAGAAGGTTTGAGTGCATCCAACTTTCCTTTTGGGCCTCCATCTTTCACATCGCAGCCACTGCTCTTGGACGCACCTCATCCTGCATCCGAACTATTGCCATCGGGCATCACTCATCCTCCGCGTCTTACTTTCCGCCTTTGGGCTCCATTGCAACAGGTCACAGAGCAGTACTGTGACGACTCTTTTGGCGTAGTTTGCAGAGTTAGGCAGATTTCCAGATAGCAGCGCTGAAGTATGGATGTACAGAAGTATTAATATGATTTTTTGCATACATAAGAAAGAACAGCAAAACAAAAAAAAATTATAATACAATGACTGCTGGGAAGGCGCAGAGGTTGTAGAGCTTTGGCTAACTGTTCAAGAGTATTTTTCTCTTTCCCAAAGGTGTTGTGAACGTTGCAAAGATGTAGCTGACCATTGATGAGTTTGTCTATTTTCTTGATTGCGCACTTCCAACGCAAATGGAGTATTTTTTATTATTTTTATACAATTAATTGAAATTTTTTTTTTATTAATTGGACTAATTATTTATATCATCAATGTAATCGCTCATAAATTTAATCTTCTGTGTATGTGCATCTTCTTTTGAATAAAACATTTCTTTTTTTATAGATTTAGCAATTGAATTTATGAATTCATATTTCTTACTTGATGTTGCCGTAAAATAAAAGAATAATGGAAATTGTCTCAACCACATATGAAACTAAAGTAAAAATTTAAATCTATAAAAAATAAAAGATAAATATTGAATGGTTGTTCTTTCTTCCTGTTGTTGGCTTGTAAAATAGCTGTTGATAGATTTTATACATCAAGTATCTCTGGCTTCAGATCTTCCATTTCACCCACATTCGCTATCAGCTATCAATCACAAATGTCCCAGTCGAACTCCGAACTCTTCAGCTCCTTCATGGATGATTACGGTTAAGATTGCGGGTAAAATCATTCCTGCCTTGCTGGATACTGGCTGCAATACCATGGTGATGCAACCTCGTTTTGCCTACAACATGAAACTTTTGACCACTCCGCTACCTAAACCTTACAAAGTCCATACAGCCGCTGAAGAGCATACATTGACGATTGACACAACTACCAAACAACCGGTGGATGCATTTAATGCTAATACCAACGCTTTCGAACGGATTGCCACTTTCAAGTTCGAGATTGCTCCTATTGGCCTTACTTGTATTCTGGGTCTCCCCTTTTTCAAAGCAATGGGCAACCATTATGTTACAACATCAATCCGCCCTCATCATATAGAATTCAAGATGAATGGACAAGACTTCAAGATTATCACCCTACGGGACTTTCATTATGAAGAAGAACCGGATTCCTTTGTTCGACGTGTCTCAGCCTATCGATTAAAACACATAGATCCCAAACAGGATCGTCCCCGTCAACGACCGTATAACAGCCTCTCCTCGGTTACGACCAGACAATTCAATAAAGAACTTGCCTGAAATAAATATCTCGAGGCCTTTGCGATTCATGTTTGCCCATGCTCTTCCGTTAATAATGATTCTACTTCTACATTGTGGCCAACATTCCTTGATGAAGTCATGCTGAAATTCCAAGATACATTGTTCACCGAACCTGAACACTTACCACCTGATCGTGGCAATGACAATTTTCATATCGACCTCTTACCAAACACACAACCTGTGTTTCAACAATTACGTCCCTTGTCTCAAGATCACCTGAGAGAACTATGCGCCCAACTAGACCATTTATCGAAGAAAAGATGGATCCAACATTCCAAATCACCTTGGGGCGCCTCTGTCGTCTTTGCCGTTAAGAAAAATGGAAGTCTTCGAGTTTGCTGGGCGATCGAACTCCCTTACCAAATCTGCGAGAAATGCGCGATCGCATCTTGGGCAAACGAGCCTTTTCGCTTATTGATCTCAAAGATGCATACCATCGACTCTTGATCACACCTGAAGATTGTGAAAAGACAGCTATTCGGACCCGTTTCGGCCTTTTCGAATATGTAGTCATGCCTTTTGGATTATGCAACGCACCAGGCGCCTTCCAACAACTAATGAATCAGGTTCTTGGTGACCTATATGATATTACGGTCATCTGTTATCTCGATGACATCCTTGTCTTTTCCAACACTCCTGAACAACATGTGGAAAACCTCCTGGAAGTCTTTACTCGGTTACGAGAACATGATCTTTATATCAATGTCGACAAATGCCATTGGGGACAACCGGAAGTTGAGTTTTGCGGCCATATGTTCAGTGCTGAAGGCATGCGAATCTCTCCGGATAAGACGGAAATTGTACGAAAATGGCCATTACCTGCAACAACTTGACATATCCGACAGTTCCTTGGCCTTTGCAATTATTTTATTGATTACATCGAACACTATGCTGAAATCGCGGCCGCACTCTTGGCTCTTCAAAGTGTCACAGCCACCTTTGTATGGACATTAGAACATCAAGTTGCGTTTGAAACTCTGAAGAAAGCAATTATTTCTGCACCGGTCTTGGCGACATTTGATCCCGACAATCACATCTACGTTTACACAGACGCATCCGGCTATGCCACATCCGGATGGTTAGGCCAACCTCACAATCGGCAACCTCTGCCATTGCCATTACCGAAATTGATTACAGAGATGAAAGCCCTTCCCGCTCTCAAGCCTGTCCTTTCCTTCTCATGCAAAATGCTACCAGCCGAAACCCGTTATCCGGTTCATGAACAAGGGCTTTTAGCCTTGGTGAAATTTCTACATGGCAACCGATTTTATCTCATCAATTGTCCTTTCATCGCTTTTATCGATCACATATCCTTGATCGACCTGCAAGAACAACCTTATCTTAGCAAACGGCAAGCTGGTTGGGTCGAACTGCTTCAAGAGTTCGATTTCAAAGTGGAATACCTACCAGGACAATGGAATACCGTTGCCGACATACTTTTGCGAACACCCGCCTATGCTCCACAATGCGTGGATTGCAATAAACGACTACTTGTCTCTTCGTTCATTAATGCTATTTCTCTTCCTTGGCCAGCCCAGACTTCAGAACTGGATTGAGCCACTCATGTACACAATGACGATTATGCTCAGGAAATCTTCCGGATGCTCGACAAAACTCCGAAACATGCGCAACCAAGTCGCTACAAGCGCTTTTCACAATCAGCAAAAAATTGCGATATTCTTGTATACGAAGGAGATTGACTTTATGTCCTGGAGACACTACGACCTTGCATCTTATTGGAATACCATGATGCTCTACCAAATGGAGGTCACATGGGAGAAGATGCAACCTATGCGAAACTGCTTCTTCGTTTCTTTTGGCCCAAAATGCAACATGACGTCCGAAGTTTCATTCGAACTTGTCAGAAATGTCGAGCCTTCACATCCCCTTGCAAGAACGGATTCCTTTGACCATTGCCAATTCAAACTCTATCCATCATATGCAAGGATTCGATCTGTTCTCATTACCGGATTTGAAAGCATCCTTGAGCACTCCGCAATGCCTTTGCGTTATCAATTATGTTAGCCAATGTGTGCATTTGGTCGAAATTGAGGATTCTCTATCTTTGAAACGATTAGCTCACCTCTACTTGAGCAGAGTATGGAAGCATACCGGGACACCTGCATTATTCATCTCGGATTGAGAAACACGTGCCCTAGCTGAATTCTTCGAAGCGTTCGTTGCTCTATTGGGAACAAAACATGAGTTTTCCATGGCCCAACACCAACAAACAGACGGACATTGTGAACGAGCCATTCAGACTACCAAATCCATCATGCAAAAATATATGGATTATTCTGGTGAAAACTGGAAGGAATGGCTTCCATTAGTTGAATTTGCCATCAATTCAACCCCCCGCCGACTTCTTAATGGTCTGACACCCTACGAAGTCAAACTTGGTTGAACACCGCAAGCATCTGGGTGGACTATTCCGCCTCATCTTCTCGATGCTATGACCGCACCTAAACACGAAGATATTATTCAAATGCGAACTGCAGCTACTGAAATCACTCGAATTGTTCAACAACTACTATGCAATGCGCAGGATCAATATGAATTACGATTCAATGCCGGTCAAAACCCCAATGCCTTTTCTATTGGAGATCAGGTCGACCTTAATCGGATTGTTGTTCTCTCTGAGGGCGTGTTGTTTGCGTATTTTGGGGGTTGTCCGTCGCACTACACTGCCTCTGGTGGGTAGTGCCAGACATTCCTCGTGGACGATTGGTAGTCGTCGTTGAAGTGCCACGGCCTCGTCGTGAATAAGGCGTAGACTGATTACTAGACAAGCTTGTTGGGGAGGACCATGTCCGTTGTGTGGCCATTAAATCATGATTGGTCAGACCTTTGGCATGAAACGCATTACGAGCGACATTGACTGCCGTCGAAAAATCGATCTGCACTTGGTTGCTTGTGAGTATGGTCGTTGTGTACTGTTCGATTGAGTGAACCAGGTATTGGCCGTATTGAGGATGATGAGATAAACCCGACTTAAAGAGTTCAACAAGTTCATGATTTGTCATAGGGTGTTCCATGTAGGCGCCATTAGCCCATATGGCTAATGCTTCCAAATGGAGTCGGCGTTCAATGTAACGAATATAATCTTCAAGTGATGTCTTTAAGTAAGCCGTCCTGTAATGAGGCATGGCTCGCCAGCCTAAGCCTAGATACGCATCGGGAAGGGCCCCGCGCGAGATGGATGCTAGCGTCAGCATCCTGAAGGGTACTAGACCTCAGGGATGGCCACGGATGGCCAACACGTGACCAGGACTGCTTTGCGGTCCAGAATAAAAGTAGGAATACTCCGACGAAGGCGGATTCAGGACTTGGAGATCTTACAGTAGAATTAGAGATAGGGAATTCCCGAATAGAAGACTAGACTCTGGCAACGGACCTAGTATTATTACATGGTAGCACCACCCCATAGACGACAACAATGGCACGTAGCACCAGGAACAGCCCAATGGCAGTAGGAGAACCCAAAGTCAACACACCGACTGACAACCCCATCGCAATGTTGACTGCACAATTGGCGGAGACCCAACACCTACTGCAGGAACAGATCGCAATGGGAGAGGCCCGCTTCGAAGCCCTTCTCTCAAGGATTCCGACTCCAGTCCAACCAGCGGTTGCAACACCGCACGTCGACATCATCCTGGCGGAAGAAAACCGCGCACGAATGCAAGCCGAGAAGGAACGCCGCAAGAACCTTCGCAAGCAGCTGACACACTTTGACGGAAAATGGAACAGTGAAGAAATGGTGTCGAAGGTCAATGAGTTCTTGAAGGTCCACACGCGCTACCTTGAGGCAACCGACTTCAGGACGGACCACCGGGATGTCGACCACATCTCGGGGTACCTCAAGGAAACCGCCGACGGATGGTGGCAAATGCTCAGAGATGGCGGCGACCAGCCCACGACATTGGAAGAATTCACGAGCATCCTCTGCATCCGCTTCTACCCCGCCAACTTACGAAACACCGCAGAAGCAAAGATGAAGTGGCTGGTTTTCACTAATAGCTTATCAGAGTATATCGCCAAGTTCAATATCCTTTGGGCCCAGATTGCGACGCTCAATGACAAGGAGCGGCTTACCCCAAGGCAAGAGCGTGACTATTTCTTGACGGGATTCTCGACCAACCATGTCAGCCAGCGCATTCAGGACCACTGCTACGCCGCGATCATGAGGAACAATGGTGCCGAGATGCCGATCACCGAGCTACAGAACGAAGCTCTGCTATGCTACAGGATTCGAGGCTATGCCGATGACCTCACGCAGGTAACCCCCAACGGAAGGAGACGTCAGTACGCCGCAGTCCAGCCGGCTCAGGTACATCGAGGAAACTATCGAGCACAAGAAAGGGGACGCCACACCCCCTATGGCTCAGGTCGGCCCACACGCGGTATGGACAACCACCAAGGGATCTCAAACCGCAAGCACATCACCCATAACAAACGTTGTGAACGCAACAAATGCTTCAATTGCGGAGGCAAGGGGCACTACGCCCGTGGGTGCTCAGCAGGTAAAGGTAAGACCGGTGAGCATAGGACGTTTGCTGCCCCTGTAGAGATCACCGAGGAGTCTGGGGACGACGCGGTCAGTGACGGCGGCTCAGTCAACAGCTCGGATTGTCGTCCCGGGTGCTGAACGTTTGCACCGTCTCAGTACCCCAATCCCGGATGCAAGACAAGATCCCCACGGACAGGCCGGGACCCCGCATCCACAGGAAGACATTTGTGGTTCACGGGAAGATACAAGGGCACTTTGCCCGCATCCTAATTGATACCGGGTGTAACACCCTGATCATCAGCAACACTTGGGCAGCCAAGCACGGCCTCTGGACCTACACCTCTCCAACTCCGCTGGAGGTCCGGTGGGGCGACAGGGCGGGAAACTACGGTGCAACGAAGATGAGCTGTGGGGACCTCTTGGTGTTCACCGAGGAGAAGATTACCTACCGGGAAGACACCGTACCGTTTGTGGTCGCACCGATCAGGGTTGATGTCATACTTGGCTTGCCGTTCATATTGGGATTGGACGTCCGAGGGCTTTTCGATCAAAAAGGCTTCCCAACAATTACGTTTTACCACAACGGCCAGACCCTCAGCCTTCGAGCCAAATCGACTAATCGCCATTGGGAAGCACCGTCCGCGTGTGCCGCCCGCCTGCTCTCCCCACGAGAGATACGGCCCCACAGATTCCAGCCGGCAAAGCCAGCACTCAATGCAGAGGGAATCTACATGGCCAAGCAATGGAAACGCTTGACGAAGAAGGGCGAGATCACTGGAGTCTTTGAGGTACACATCGTAGATGCGATTCCAGTCGTAGAGGCTCAATTCGTATGGACGGTCGATGCCAAGAAGAGAGCGACCTTGGAGGAGCAACGCCACACCAACGCCAAAGCCAAGGCGGCAGATCAAGAGGACCCGCTAAAGGCGCTGACGGCTGACCATCCACTCCGACTGACCCTAGAGAAATACGTCACGACATTATTCACCGAGCAGTGAGGCATGTCTCCGGATCAAGGCAAGGACAATTTCACCATTTGGCTCAAACCCGGCTCAAAGCCCATGATGCAGCCACTCCGACATTTGAGCCCGGACGAATTGGACGAGCTCGGCCAGCAGATGCAGCGCTTAATTGACAAGGGTTGGATCTCACACTCTCGCAGCCCGTGGGGCGCACCCTTCCTATTTGCCCCAAAGAAGGACGGCGGCTTACGCTGCTGCATTGACTACCGGGCACTGAACAAGATGACCCACAAGGATGCCACGCCACTTCCAAACCTCTCGGAACTACGCAACAGGCTTGTCAACATGCGGGTATTTACCGTGATCGACATCCGCGACGCGTATCACTGCATCATGATTTGACCGGAAGAGAGGGAGAAAACAGCATTCCGAACACATTTTGGGCATTTCGAATACAATGTTCTACCTTTTGGCTTAACTAATGCACCTGCCACATTCCAGCAACTAACCAACAAACTCTTGGGCAACAAGTACGACGCTTACATGATCTCATACCTCGACGATATTCTCATTTTCAGCACCGACATGAGTTCGCATATTCAGCACGTCGACGAGGTTCTCAAGACCCTGGCGGGACATCGCCTTCACGTCAAACCCAGTAAATGTCAATGGGCTGTTGACAAAGTCGAGTTCTGCGGCCACCGAGTCGGCAAGGATGGCCTGAGTATTGCCCCCTCCAAGGTGACCGCGGTCCGGGAACGACCTTGCCCGACCAACTCCCTGGAGCTCTTTAGCCTCATGAGACTCGTCAACTACGTCAAGAAATACATTCCCAAGTATGCACAGATTGCCCTGCCACTAACAAACTTGCAATCCGGCAACCGCCCATGGCAGTGGGGTGACGAGGAAGATCGAGCGTTCAATTGCTTAAAGGAATTATGCTCCTTGGCACCCACCCTAGCGTACTTCGACCCGGCGCTCGACACCTACTTGTTCACGGCCGCATCGGGCTACGCCTATGGCGGATGGCTGGCACAGCCGGCCAAAGGGGATTTCCCTTACCCTCACCCACTACCAACCACCAAATCGGGCTTAGCCAACCTTCCGCAACTTCGCCCGGCGACATACTACTCCCGCAAGATGCAACCCGCCGAGACCCGATACCCCGTGCATGAACAAGAACTGCTGGGACTAGTCAAATCCATACGCGCCAACCGTCATTACCTCATTGGCCGCCAATTCCGCGCGTTTGTTGACCACAAATCCCTGATCTACCTTCAGGAACAACCCCACCTGTCACGTTGCCAAGCAGGCTGGGTCGAGTTCCTCCAACAGTTCGATTTCTCAGTGGAATACCTCCCCGGCACATGGAATTCGATCGCCGACTTCCTCAGTCACGACCCGACTTACGTCCCCAAGTGTGCAACCTGCCAGGCCAAGATTGACGTGGTCACCGCCATTGTGCAGACGGAGAAGCCCGTCACGACGCACATGCCGACCGATGCGGACTGGACCCAAGCGCTCGCATTGGATGATTTCGGCCAAAACATCTTACTAACCATCAACAGTCCCCCGGAGAACCTATCCGGCCATGCACGCCGATACCGGACAGTGGTGTTGGTCTGAGAGTATCTGGGTAGATAGTTGAGGAAGCTTTTAGGGTAGTTGACTGAGCAGAACAACAAAGTAACCTAATCCCGCTCTATTGGAGAAAAAGAGAAAAGTCCCACCGATATATTAAGTATGGAAGGAAAACTACTTATATCAGAGTTGATCATGTGGGTTCACGTGATCACGTGATATGCCCTGCGATGGCGCAGTTGTGACTCAATGACAGAGTCTGTACGTGCTAACAAGTGGACTCCCCTCCGCACCGATTCTTGATGTACCATGACCGTCGGTACGTCCCCGACAGCTTGCGGGGGCCACTCCTTCAGATTCATCACGACTCCCTCACAAACGGTGGTCACTCCGGTGTCCAACGGACGCTCGCCAAACTTCTGGAGTCGTCCTACTGGCCCCACATGGAACGTGATGTGTACCAATATGTCCGCACCTGCCCTACCTACCAACGTCACAAGCGAACCACGCCGATCGGTTTCCTCCGCAGCTTACCAATCCCCGACACTCGTTGGCAACAAATCGGCATGGATATATTCTGCCCCACATCAGGTTCTAAGGGGGGGGAACCTTGGGTAGAGCCCAATGTGACAAAGAACCCTCCGCACCACACCGGCGAGAGACTGACCAAGCCGGCAGATGCCGTACTCCTCATTGTTGACTACCTTTCATGCCGCGTGATACTCCTACCTACTAACACACGCGCTACAGCTCAGGAGACGGCTCAACTCTTTCTGGAACAGGCATTTCGCCACACGGGGTTACCCCACACCATCGTGAGCGATCGGGACCCCAAGTGGCTATCAGAATTCTGGCTGTACCTCATGCGGGCACTCGACGTCAAGCAAGAACTTGCGTCAGCACGACACCAACAGACCGACAGCAAGGTGGAGAACGCCACCAAGACGGTCAAGGGAATCATGGGCCCCTTTCTTGAGTATGCCAGCTCCAACTGGAGGAATTTACTCTCCACACTTGAGTACAACTACAACCGAACACCGCAGACGTCGACGGGACTATCCCCTTTCGAGAGTGACCTAGGACGCATCCCCCGGGTACCAAACCAATGGGTAGCACCTAACCCCGGAGAGATGATAAGGCAATCGGCACGAACCGCCGTGGAGAGACGGATTAAGGAATTCGCCGATGTGAGCCGCATTGTGCAGCAACGGCTCCAAGACGCACAGGACCAGCAGGCAGAGTACTACAACCGCAAGAAGCACACGGAAGCATATCGAGAGGGTGACAAGGTCTTACTCCATCGTGAGGGTATCGTGATTACCAGCGTCATCACAAGGAACAAAAAGCTGGCTGAGCAATGGATTGGACCATTCACGGTACGTGGCAAGGGCCCGCATCCTGACACCTACGAGCTCGAACTACCCAAGGAGTTCACTGGGTTGCACCCAGTGTTGGGGAAACCTCATATTCTTATCCTTTTTGGTGATCTTCTGATTATGTTATACGCGATCCTTTGTTTGGGCTGGCCACCCGTTCATCGGTGATACACATGACTCCTGACTCAAAGGCAATAAAGCGCCTTGCGGATAAATTACTTTGCGCCACCCTGACACGCATTATATAAAGCTGTCAGCCGCTGGTCGCCCTTCTCCGCTCGTTACCTTACAACACACGATAATACACACTATTTATTACTACCAACTATCAAAGCTTCCTTTGACGTTACATGGTAGCACCACCCCACACTAGCACCATCAATCACGATCACTCCAATTGAACAACATGCCTCCTGCACTTACTCCCGCTGTACAAGCTGCTATCGTTACCGCCGTTACTGCCGGTGTTATTGCCGCTGCTCCTGTTGTTGCTGTCGCAGTTCCCGCTC
Source organism: Powellomyces hirtus (assembly GCA_025526995.1). Lineage (NCBI taxonomy): Eukaryota > Fungi > Chytridiomycota > Chytridiomycetes > Spizellomycetales > Powellomycetaceae > Powellomyces > Powellomyces hirtus. Next base: position 1,916,494 of record JAHLKG010000002.1, read on the forward strand.
GTCCTAACCAAGCAAAGACCCTCCTCGACGCACAAAAGGCTAAGCTCTCTGAATACGATGGCACCAAGTCCGCCAAGAAGATAGAGGAGTTTTTGACTTCTCACAGTAACTTTTATTGGGCTCTCACTACTCCCGCCGTTCCTGCAGCTGTCGGTCCTCCTCCTGTTCCCGCAGTTCCTGCCGTACCATTGCCCATGGCCGACTACGTTGGCACTCTCCAATCTTACCTCAAGGGTACTGCTCTTGAATGGTACAACACTACTTCTGCCGCAGGAGCACCTGCCAGTTGGGCAGCTTTCCAAACAGCCCTCATTACCGAATTCTTCCCTCGCAATCTTCGCAACGCATTCGAACTTAGATTGACCAATCTCGCTCTCAGGAACTCACTTGAGGAATTTGTTACAAAGTTCCAAGATGAATGTCATGAACTTGATGCCGCTTTGCATCTCGATCCTACACAAGCTACTATTCCTGCTGCTGATATTATTCGTATTTTTAAAGCAGATCTCCTTAAGAACCCTATCATCGGTCACTATTTATACAATGCGATCAATACTTTTGAAATCAACCAAAACCTCGCCGCTGCAGCTGCTGCACCCATTACCATTCAGCAAGCCATAGAAGCTGCTCGACAAGCTTTCGTTGTTCATGGATTTTCTGATAATAATCCTCTCAATACATCCTCTCGTGGGCGCGGCGGATCCGGTCACGGTCATGGAGGCGGTCACGGCCGAGGCAGTCGAGGCGGACAATCACGATATAGTCCTTATTCCAATCCTCGACTAACTGGAATAGACGACACTGACAACCTCACGGACGATTTCAAAAATCTTAACCTCATTCCATATCCATCTGGTGTGAGCCGCAACCTCATTACCTATAGACCACCGTACAATTATCCTAGACAAGGTTACCAATTGGGAGGCCGCGGTCAACGACGTCAAGTACCAACAACTCCTTGCCCAATTTGCAATCGTATGGGACATTGGTCCGCTGACTGCTGGTATAATACTGGAAATCAACAACGTGGTAATCGATGCGGTGGTTCCGGACAACGAGGCCGCGGAAATGGTCGCGGTCGAGGCGGTCAAGGCCAATCCAATCAGAACCAAAAACAAGCGCAAGGAATGGCGAATGACAATACGACGCAGAATCAGTTAAACCAAATTGTCTCACCGCAAGTGCAAGCAGCCATCCAAAGCGCAGTCGATGTCGCTAATGCTCAACAACAACAAGTGGGTTTTCTCAACGGTCGTTAGAGCCTATCGGTAGCTCTGTTCAGCCTCCATATCTACCTACCGTTCAAGATGCGTGGAAACCTTTGGCCACCGGATTATCGATTGCACATGGCCGTATTGGGAAGAAATTTGCCCGAGTATTATTCGATAGCGGAGCGACGGGAATGTTTCTCGACAAGACCTCTGCCAAAAAACATAAATTCGAAACTAGGCCTACCGAACCACAACAAATAACTCTGGCCGACAAAAAATCTCAAATTCTCTTAGACACCGTTGTTTCCGAACCGTTAGAACTTTGGAACATTGAATCTCGTTTGCCTTTTATGGTCAGACAAATCCCATGGCTCGTCAGCGATCTTATATACGATGCGATCATTGGAACACCGTTCTCGAATCTCTTTACACATGCTGAACAATACTTACATGAAAAACAACCTATTCTCTGTTTCATTAATTATTCACAGATACCAAACGCATCACTTTCCGTCACCATCAAATGCAAACGAACATCACAAAAATGGCAACCATTAGACTTTCTCCCTTGGAATTGTCTCTCACACTTTGACACTACTCCATCTACAAAACAATCTGCATTCACCAAAGCCTCTACTCATCGTAATATCCAAATGATCGAAGTTACATCTAAGCGAGTCAACAAAGCCTGGCGACAAAATAACTTCGAAGACAATATTGTATGCGGACTGGCTCTCAACAAAATTTCGGAGGATCCTGAACGGTTTAAGGGAAACTCTGAACTCTTGAAAGATTCTCTGGAAAAGTACGTTGATACTCTATTCAAGGAACTGCAAGGCTTACCACCTGATCGGGGAGAAGATAATTTCCAAATTGAACTCGTCAAAGGCGCTGAACCTGTCTGGCAACCTCTTCGCCACATGAATAAGGAAGAATTAGCCGAACTGAAAAAGCAAATTCAACTGATGCTGGAGAAAGGATGGATACAGCACTCCTCAAGCCCATGGGGAGCTAGTGTTGTTTTCGCCAAGAAGAAAGATGGAGGATTACGTATTTGTTGGGATTATTGAGGTCTCAACTCCGTCACAAAGAAAGACCAAACACCTCTTCCAAACATCCGCGAAATGCGCGACCAAATTCAAGGATGCGAATACTTCAGTCTCATCGATATTAAGGAAGCCTATCATCGCTTGCTCTTCCGAAAACAAGATCGGGAAAAGACCGCCATACGTACAAGATTTGGTCATTTTGAATATCTTGTCATGCCTTTCGGCTTAACCAATGCTCCTGCCGCCTTCCAACGATTAATGAACAAAGTTTTCCACAAAGACTACAACGACTTTGTTAACTCATACCGCGACGATATCCTCATTTTCTCAAAGACACTAGAGGAACATCAGAAACATGTGGACCTAGTCCTCAAAAAGCTTGAAGAACATCAACTTTACGTCAAACCTTCTAAATGTGTCTGGGCCGTGCCCGAAGTTGAATGGTGTGGACACATCTTGGGCCAAAATGGAATTCGCATTGCCCCTTCGAAAATCCAAGTGATCAAGGACTGGCCTAGACCCACATCTACGAAAGGAGTTCAATCATTCCTTGGCCTCGCCAATTATTTCCTCAATTTTGTACAAGATTATTTGAACATTGCCCTCCCATTATCCAATATCCAATCGGCGAAAGTCAAGTTTAAATGGGAAGCTGATCAAGAACAAGCGTTCCAGAAACTGAAGGAAGCGCTCATCAATGCGCCAGCTTTAGCAACTATCGATGAAAATAAACCTATCTGCGTCTACACAGATTCGTCTGGCTACGCCATTGCTGGATGGATCGGACAACCATATGATGATGAGACCATACCAACCAATCTTCCTCGTCTCGTCGGCGAATGGAAACAATTACCTCGCCTCCGACCTGTTGTTTTCTATTCTTGCAAGATGAAGTGCGCTGAGACTCAGTATCCAACACACGAACAAGAACTACTCGCATTAGTCAAGATGCTTGTAGCCAATAGACCATACTTGGTTGGACGACTGTTTCGGTGTTTCAGCGATCACAAAGGCTTAGAATTTATTCAAACACAACCTCACCTTAGCCAAAGACAAGCTCATTGGGTCGAAATTCTACAAGAATACGATTTTACAATTCAGTACATTCCAGGGAGGTGGAATCATATTGCGGACATTCTTTCCCGAAGTGCTATTTACGCTCCACGTTGTGTCAAATGTCAAAGATGCATCGATATGCATACTCAAATCAATAACATGATAGATGGCATTCCCGCTATAGTCGGCACAACGGTAGATCTTCGCACGACGCCAACATATTCTACCAAGGAATGGAAACAAGCTCTAGCTACAGATCCCTTTTCTGATACCTTGAAGAGATCTGTCGGAAACCTGATCACAAAAAGACCGCAAGAGAACGACGATATACTTTCCAAGATGGAATCGCTCGACATGAAGGACGTCTTTACGTACCTGAAAGCCTACGCCCAAAAGTCTTACAACAATTTCACAATGATTTAGCCACTGGAGGTCACCTCGGCGTTAAGAAAACACTTGCCCGAATTCTCGTCGATTATTATTGGCCTAACGTTAGACAAGACGTCATGAAGTATGTCGGAACATGCAAATCCTGCCGACAATTCAAACCTGGTCATCGCCGTTATGGATTTCTACGACCACTTCCTGTTCCACTGGGAAGATGGCATACTATTGGATTTGATATCTTTTACATTGGAGATGAAGCATGTCTTGCCTGCATCAATTATCTATCAGGACGTGCTATTCTTTCAGCTGTCGACAAAAACATTGGTGGTAAAGAACTTGCTCCCGTTTTTCTGGATCGAGTATGGAAATACGTCGGGACCCCAAAAGTCTTTGTTACGGACCGCGAACCTCGAGCACTTTCAGATTTTTTCCCCGCTTTCAATATATTACTCGGCATTAAGCATGAATTCACCACAGCTCGACATCAACAGACCGACGGAAAAGTCGAACGAGCCATCCAAACACTGAAGAGAATTTTTAAACAGTATCTCAACTACGATAGAAGCAACTGGAAGAAACTACTCCCGCTTGTCGAGTTCGCCTTCAACACTGCCCCTAGAAGCAAATATGAAGGCCTGACACCATTTGAAGTAGATCTTGGCCGCACAGTTATCTTACCTGGATGGAATCCACTCCTAGAAGGACAAGAACTTCGTTTACGCGGAGTCGATAAGGCCGAACTCGAAAAATACCACAAGGGACAAGAAGAAATAGCCTAAATCGTACGCGAAAATCTACGACGAGCACAAGATGAATATGCCCGACAACATGACAAAGGCCGCACTCCTATCGCATACAATATCGGAGATCTCGTCGACCTCAATCGCAAGGGTATAGACCTCGAGGTTGACGTAAGAAGAGGCCCTCGATTCTCTACAATATGGATCGGACCCTACCAAGTCATCGCCAAAGGTGATCATCCTGATACCTACGAACTTGATCTCTTGCCTTCAAAGATTAGTGGCATTTGGCCTGTCTTTCACGTCGATATCCTACGCCCTCACGCAATAGACCAATATCCACAACAAGAAATCCAACAACCACCCGAACCAGTCGAAGTTCGTGGAGGACAAGAATGGGTTGTCAAAGACATTCTCGATGAACGCCGTCATAAGCGAAACCTCCTGGTCAAATGGGCAGGATGGGCCGACCCTACATGGGAACCTGAGTCTGAAGTCCGAGAAACATCTGCCTACAAACGATGGCGCAGAGCACATCCAAACTCTTTGGCGATACAGCCAACTAGTAGAAAAAGGTAAAACCCTTATCACTACTCAACCATGACGGAACGGCTTTGCCTCGTCTCTCCTTACATTATGCGCGGCGACGCAAGAACCGACCTACTACAAAATCTCACGTGCGGCGGCGCAAAAACCGACCTACAAATACAATCATACGCGCGGCGACGCAAAAACTGACCTATATGCACACAAACACTTCGACACGAGGGACGCCTCTGTCGCACACACAAACATCGCGCGCCAATGCAAGAACTGAGCACTGCGTCAACAGTCTAAAATGAACATGAGCTCTCCCTTTCTATTCATCCCCTTCACATTCATCTACGATGCTTCCTCAGGGTCTGAGGGAGGTGTCGGGGAAACCTCATATTCTTATACTTTTTTGTGATCTTCTGATTACGTTATACGCGATCCTTTGTTCGGGCTGGCCACCCGTTCATCGGTGATACACATGACTCCTGACTCATAGGCAATAAAGCGCCTCGCGGATAAATTACTTTGCGCCACCCTGACACGCATTATATAAAGCTGTCAGCCGCTGGTCGCCCTTCTCCGCTCGTTACCTTACAACACACGATAATACACACTATTTATTACTACCAACTATCAAAGCTTCCTTTGACGTTACACCCAGTCTTTCATGTCAGCATTCTGAGACGTTACCACGACCCGGGTGGTACCCTGTACAGACAGGTCACCGCCCTGCCTGAGCCCGAGAAGGACGAAGATGGTCAGGAGACCTATCAGGTGGACAGGATCCTAAATGCCAGATGGCACAGGAACACCGAGCAGTTCCTAGTCAAGTGGACAGGTTACGACAACACTCAGAACACGTGGGAGCTGTATGCACACGTGAAGGGAACGATTGCACTGGAAGAATGGCTCCGGGAGCACCCCGGAGAGGACCGTGGCCAAAGGCTAGCAGCCAGGCAACGTAAGAGAACCTAGATAGCAAGCTGTAACGTAACTTAACAAGAGAGATGCTACTTGAGGTAGAGGACATTATAGTGCAAGATCCCGGCATCGCTGGACGATGGCCGAAGGCTGCTGGGCATCATACCTCGCTGGGTGAGATGCCGGGATCGCTGGGCAATGAGCCAACGGCTTGCCGATGCAAGGTGACCGGCACCAGATTTGCATGGCGGCGTACCTCGAGACCCGCGGGGACCATGGCCGTGGTACATACCTACGCGAAGGGGAAGAGAAGGGCTTCGGCCAAGATACCGGCATTGTTTGACGATTGGCCGAAGGCCGCTGGGCGGCATACCTCACTGGGTGAGAAGGGTGATGCTGGGCATCGACCGGCTGCCGATGCAAGGTGACCGGCACCAGATTTGCATGGCAGCGTACCTTGAGACCTGCAGGGACCATGGCCGCAGTACATACCCATGCAAAGGGGAAGAGAAGGGCTTCGGCCAAGATACTGGCATCGTTTGACGATGGGCCAAAGGTCGCTGGGCGACATACCTCGCTGGGCGAGATGCTGGGATTGCTGGGAGATGAGCCGAAGACTGCGAGGCAGTAGACCTCATGAGGTGAGATGCCGGCATCGTTGGACAATGGCCGAAGGCTGCTGGGCAGCATATCTCGCTGGGCGAGATGCCGGGATCGCTGGGCGATGAGCCAAAGACTGCGAGGCAGTAGACCTCACTAGGTGAGATACCGGCATCGTTGGACGATGGCTGGGGAACCGCGGGGCAGTCTCCCCATTGGGGAAGTGTGATGCAGGGCATCTACCATGAGCACCATAGCCGAGAGGAAGCCGAGTGACATTGGACACAGCGGACGCATACGAAATGCTACAAGGCTCAAGGGAGCACAGCGATGAGAAGGCAAGTACAGCGATGAGGTTTGGGTACCGAATTTGATTATACGGCCCGAAGGCCAGGCCCCGAGGGAGCAATGGACAACAAGTGAAAGTATGTACCAGAAAAAAAAGGAGGGACGGGGGGGGAAGAACTAATCAACCAATCTTGGTGACGGAGAATTGGCACCGATTGCCGTGGCACCGATCGCCCAACCCGCACTGGAGGGGGGTGTAATTTTGCCATGTTCATCTCGCTGCAAAGAGAGCTGAGTTAGTCAGGTAAGACAGCAGCAGGCCGAAGAGTACTACTTACGCACGGACGTGGCCCATGCAGTGGAGATGGTTGCATGGGAACATGCGGAGGTCCGCCCCGACATGGTTGCAGCCAGCAAACTGGCACCCGGCAGGGATGGTCGCAAAGAAGAGGACCCTGTCGCAGTGGGCCCTGAGGGCCGTCGTTCTGGAAAGCAAAGGAACAAAGGAACCACACCGTTAGGAAGACATCAGGCCGCCTCTCAGGAAAGGGGGACATACCGTGTCGTCAGCCGCCGCCACAATGCAGGGCCGGCACACCAGATGGTGGCATTCCAACATAAACATCTTGCTCTTGCAGAAACGGTGGCACTTCCAGCAGGCGGGCAAGTCGGCCGACTTCTTGGGGGTGGACTTTTCATGGACCGAGGGGTCCTGCAGATGACAAGGGAAGACGGGGAACATGAGACAAGTTGCCACAACCGAGGATGAGCACCGACCCCTACTTACCCAGGCGGGCTGGGCCCGCTTGGTTGCGCCCTTTGCGAGTTGCTGGGCAGGCCGGTGCTTGCCCGTGGTGGTGGTGTCGGAGGGGAGAGGAGAGTTGTTGGCGACGTCGGCCATGTTGGTTGTGTATGTATGTATGTATGTGTGTGTGTGATGTGTGTGTGTCTCGAAGCTACAAAGGAAAGAAGAGCGAGAGGGGGGAGATTCAACGGGCAGTACCTTTTAAAGGCTCGACCTGCTTGGGAACGCTCGGAAATTCAGGTGCTAGTGTTTCATCCCCTACGGAGCGCAGCAGATGTCACTTATCAAAATCCGGATGAAGGAAGCTATTCGTGATTCATCTAGGGCCCCTACGAAGAGAGAAATAGACTTTCTGACGACTTCACGCACCACGAAGGGCAGAGACTACCCGTCGGAGACTATCGCGACGCGACCCGCGCCAGGGCCGCCTCCCCAGCCTCATCTTCCCACAACCACGTCAGCATCCATTAACCCGCCGCCGCCCGGCTTAGACAAGCTTTGCCTCGCTGAAGAGATTCAAGCCTAAGAAATAGTCGCAAATCTATGGGGGTTGTAATGAGGCGTGGCTTGCCAGCCTAAGCCTAGATACGCGTCGGGAAGGGCCCCACGCGAGATGGATGCTAGCATCAGCATCCCGAAGGGTACTAGACCTCAGGGATGGCCACGGATGGCCATCACGTGACCAGGACTGCTTCGCGGTCCAGAAGAAAAGTAGGAATACTCCGACGAAGGCGGATTCAGGACTTGGAGATCTTACAGTAGAATTAGAGATAGGGAATTCTCGAATAGAAGACTAGACTCTGGCAACGGACCTAATATTATTACGCGTCCGGATTTCCGCATGAAGTCGAACTGTGACGTTCTTTTGTGCCCATCAATAGAGGGATCCAGTAACCCATGATTCCATCGGGCCTTTGGTCGTGGCAGCCGGCATAGCCACCATCAACAGCATGTATTGAGCATGCCACCTGTCGACTTCTGCTGACAGGGTGGCTGGCAGTTGTCGGGTATGATAAGTAAGCTTGTCGATTCCTCCGTGAATTCGATGCACGATAGGATAGGTATTTTGATGTTAAGTAACAAATCGATCAATCACTTCCAAATCTTGCTGGCCTTTGTAGCGTAAGGTATCATTGTGAGCTGCCTCCATGGCGGTACGAGCAGCTTGAGTTTCACTAGGAACTGGCCAGCCTCTGGCTGGAACAGGCACTGGGGCAATCCACAGCGGAGGCAGAGGTACTGCTCCAGCTGGTAAAGCAGCGGTGGCAGCTGCGGCCGCTGACAAGTGCAGTGATAGATGCTTCGATCTGTAGGGTCGACATATTGTGGTGTAGGAATTATAATAGTGAGGATAACCGAGATCAATGGAGTGGTGCTACCATGTAATACAAGTGGTTTTTGGGTGTCTTTGATTGATAGAACAAGGAATAAAAGCCAAGTGTGGGTTCTAAAGACCATATATTTCTTTAAACGGGAGCGGAAAGTACTCTACTATTTATACTTCGCGCCCATTTCCGCTTATCGCAACAACTATTAAGCCGCTTTTCTTATCATGGATACAGCGGTGAGTTCACCGAGTACAAAGACACGTCTTATCCTTGTTTCAGGATGCATGTGATAATGAAATAGAATGAGGCTTGTTTCAGCCACTCCTTAGCTAACTTCGATCCGCGTCTTTTTAGGAATCGAACCAGTGGCTTGGGAGATAGTATCTTGGACGTGGGGCGTATGACACCAGACCAAGCTCAAACCCTACAAAGTCAAAAATACAAAGACTTCACCCAACCCGCAGAAAGAAAAATATCGTGAAATCGTTGGTTCTCTCATGTACCTGATGATATACACACACCCTGACATCGCTGTCGCTGTCAGTATGCTTTCTTGCTTCGCAAGCAACCCTTTGCCTCAACACCTGCAAGCTGCAAAGCGCGTTCTTTGCTACCTACAGGGGACATCTGCTTACAGCCTCTGCATCAGCGGAAACAATGTTACCCTTCACAGCTATAGCGACGCTGATTGGGGAAACAACATCATTGATCGACGGTCGATCACTGGCTACCTCTTCTACATTGGAAATGCGGGCCCCGTCACATGGGCTTCGAAGCGCCAACCCACCGTTGCTCTCTCATCTACCAAAGCTGAATACATGGCACTTTCCTTTGCTACTCAGGAAACAATCTGGCTTTGCTCACTTCTGCAAGAACTCCAAATCCCCAAATATCTCAATGAAAATGCTCGACCAACAACGATCTACAAAGACAATCAGTCATGCATCTTGTTGGCAATGAACCCCGTGCATCACGCCCGTACCAAGCACATTGACATTCAACATCACTTCATTCATGATCACATTGACAAAGAGATTCATCTGGAGTACTTACCCACCGCTGAAATGATCGCCGACTCACTTACAAAGCCCTTACCGGCCCCGGTATTCAAATACCATTGCGAAAACATGTGCATTAAGCACTACAATAACACCATCACGCCAATGACGAAAGCGTCCATGACGGAGCTCCCGAATGAGTAAAATCCCTTCATCACGGATCGATTGCTTGGACAGAGGGTGTCTTGGAATGTTGAGCCATGTGTACTCACTGTTAGTCCTTACATTAGATCCTTACTTGGATTCTCCAATTAGAACGCGTGACCGTGATATCAGCAACGCTAAGAGCTGAATTGGATCATGTGAAATCACGTGATTGGAGAAAAAGTAGATTAGCTTGCTCGACAAGCAAATCATTGCCAATAAGACTTAAGACATAATGTATTTTCGTTTACATTGCATTTCCGTGCATCTGACAACGTTACATTGTTATCTGCATCACAGAAGAGCTCTGCAAACCCCCTTTACGAAGTATACTGGAGACCTACATCGAATTTGGTCAATCCTCTGCAATTCCGATAAAATACTGGAAGTGCTGATATCTCCATTATAATGATGCTGAAACTTAAGAAGTGGATATACACATAGGCTTGAGGGCAAGAACAGGTACCCGTATACAAAGTCCAAACCCAGAGCAGCAGCCAAAAGCTTTATACACAGTAGGATGAGGCCAAGGCTGACGCTTCAATTTTGGGAAGGCCCAAGGGCAAGCGTGAGTGTGTTGCACCTAAGGGCAGAGGGGACGTTTGCTGAAGTTGTTTGTTCTCGCAATTCAATATGCGATGGTCTCGGCTCATGCTTCAATGAGCTTACTGTAAACTGATGTGTTCGCCAGTTTCATCACATCAGCGTGGTGCTCTTCGCTTTGCTTGATGGTTTGTTTTAAGACAGCGATTGTGATCTGCTACACGTCAACCAGCTTTGTGAGCCCCATGGACCCAAACTTTGGCTTCAGTTTATTGGAAAAGAAGGCAGCTTCATCCGCCTGCTGCTTGAAAACAACAATGACTTTATGGTACTGTGTTGCCTTGTGCATTCTGCCATTATGTAGTTGCTGGCGATGTTGGCCACAGAGCGTCGTGTTCATAATGTTGTTCCGCATGTCCAAAAAACTTTTTACCAAGGCCTTGGCTTCGGTAATATTGTCCGTTGGCAAAAATTTTATGAACCGCAGAAACGTTCCACAAATCTTTGCCCATTCCCGGACGTGGGTTTGTATCCAGCCAGCAAGGTCTTTAGTCTTACCAAATTTAATAACCCAGTAATCGGTTGGTACATCGTTTTCCAAAGTCATTGAGTTTTTCAAGTCTTCATAGGCACCCAGATCGAATAAATAACATCCCAGTTGGATGTAGTAGTGGTAATCTCAAAATCTTCAATACCAATAGTTGTTGATAAATGGACAAAAATGGATATTTCATGTATGTTAACAAGTTCTTGAAATTTTAACTATGAGTCAATGGAGAAAAAAACTATCTGGATTATTTTAAGATTCCGAATCTAATATTCATTGAAAAGAATAACTTTTGAAGCAAAAACTTTAACATTCCAACATTAATGTTTTCTCAAATATTCTTACAGGGTGCTATTTTAAAAGCCAACTACAGGAAGAAAGAATATCCAATCAATAATTATCTTTTATTTTTTATGAATCTAAATTTTTACTTTCGTATTATGTGTAGTTGAATCAATTTCCATTATGTTTTTATTCTACAAAAACATCAAATACAAAGTTTGAATTCATAAAAGTAATTTTAAAAAAAAAAAATGTTTTGTTCAAAAAAAAATACAATTATATTGTGTGGGGAACAGAAACAGAAAAGAAAATTGATGCTGGTTTAGAAATGAGATTTTGTTCTTTCTTTGAGAGTCTTCTGCAGAGAGACAGTACAATTAGCATTTTGTTTAGCTCTGTTGATTGTATAATGATTTTCTGTGGTCATCCCTGAAGCATAGTTCCCTTTGGGAAGCTTACGCTAGCCTCCATTTCATGCCAGGTCCATTCTAATGTGTGTCTAGTTTTAGGCTGGTGAGCCACGTCTCTTTACAGCCAGCAACGCATCTGCCTCTTGTTTGTGGGTGTCTAGTCAATGATGATGCTCACTGAACTTATATTCTGGAAGCCCAAGAAGATTGCTGCCGCAGGCGTCATCCTGTTCTGGTGGACAACCTGGATTTGCTCACTCAAACAAAGGTGGGGAGTGTCACTCGAATGTTTCAGCTTGTTGCTACAGTTGATCCGCACAACTTTTCAACCAGGTGCCATGTCTTGCACCAGTCTGCAAATGTCCCAGATGAGTGTGGTCTTGTCTTGGGCTGGTGGTACAGTAAAGACAATGCTGCACTCATCCCCTAATATACCTTCAAAGGTTTTGTGGTAAGAACCCCTTCTGTCCTTTTTGACGGAAGTAATTGCAACATGTATTTGTAGTAGCACTTGAGGTTGCAGTGCACTATAAATTGCTTGGCCCAGTTGAACTGTTCCTGAAACTTAGTTTGCTACAGCAGCCATAATTTGTCAGTATCTTGCTAATATAAAAAAGTTGACTGCACGGTTGGTCAATCTGGAACTAAGTTAGATCACAACAGTGGAATCATTGCAGCTCCCCTTCTACAGCAGGAGGATGTAGCTGTGAACAGTGGGTGGATTGAAATGGTCAATGTCTTGGGTACGTTTTTGTAGGGGGGGGAGGCAGGAGATTGTGGTGGAGGGTGGGAGAGGGGGGGGGGGGGGGAATCTGCTGGCTGGGTTGAGACAGATTTGGCCAAGGCTTGTTTTGCTTTTTCCTTTGGTTGCCAATCATACCATCTACAAAACCAAAAACAAAACAAAAATACAAACCAAAAAACACCACAAAACATGCATAAATAAATGCATCAAAGCCACTTACATTATCCTCCCTGAAAACGCCACCTGCGCCAAAATCTGGGATCCGACTCTCATCCGCTGACTCTGCTGGAAGTTGACCTGGTCGTTGCAGAGGAGCGATGCGGACATTTTGTACAGGCTGTATATGATCAGGCCAATGGCTAGAGGGCGGGTATGTGGTGTTGGTAAACGAAGGGACCCCAGAAGCCCTCTGAGAGGTGGTGCGGGTGATGAGTTGTGGGGTTGGGTAGGTGCGATTAATTGCATGGCTTTTACCTTGTGACGGTGATAATTGCGACATTTCCAAATGATCTTGAAAGCTTTGAAGGCTCGAATGCAAAATTCATCGAACGCGCGTTGGGTCCTCGCGCCAAGCCTCACTTGACACCTTTCCCCGACTCTTCCATTCATTCTTGTCACTCCGAAGATGGCATTCTTTCCTCACGACGAGATCCCACCGCAATCCCTCTCGACAACCCTCGGCACATTCCTATCTCACCACCAATCGACCACTTCGTTTATCGGGGCTGGCACGGCGACGCGGGAGACAAAAGCCGCGTTTGTGAGGACATTGTTGGCGGCGGTTGAGAGTGGGGGTGATGAAGGTCGGTGCGCGGAAGGCAGGAGGGTTGTAGTTGGGTGCACGTGGAAAGAGGGGGAGGGGGGGTGTATCTCACTGTTTTCTTTTGTGGGGGGGTTTTGGTTTGTGAATAGTGGTCGTGAAGGCATTGACGTGTCTCCGTATTCTTTCGCGAGAACCGAATGGGTGTCAGGACTTGTTTCTCCGCCAGGTAGGCCGGACACGCTCCACCAGGGAGCCACATGCACACCACACTCCAAATGTCACAAAGGAGATTCTAACACCCATTCAATGTCCATCAGGGAATCTGTGCGCTTCTGAAACAGGCGCATCTCACAGCCAGCGGAAGCGCGTACATTGAAACCCCCGTGGTTGTCGAAGCCCTCAAATGTCTCTGCAACGTTTTGCTGCAGCACCCACCTGCTCGCGGAACGGTACGCGAGTCGGGTGGTGTTGGAATGATTGCCAGGATTCTGAAGGTAGCCTTTCTACCATGAACAACTTTGCGTAGCACCACACACTCGGCTCGGTCTGATATTGCTTGATGTACCCTTAGGAGCAAAACACTGCATTACCCCCCGACTCGCAATTCCTCTTTCTTCGGTTGCTGTTCTTGTTAACTGTGGATGACCAAACAACAGTCGCAGAGTTGGTTGATCCCGCTGTAGACCTGCCAGCCACGTTGGTGACGCTCATGCATCGACCCTCGGGAACTGACATCAAAGCGCCGCCAGCTGCGCTTTTGAGTGAGATCATGAAGACGATTTATAATCTCATGTCGGTTGGCCAAACGACAGTACCGCAGCGGCATAGCGGGACGCAGATGGTTGTTACATTGGCGAATACGGAAGTGGATATGGAGTGGGTGGCCAAGTTCCAAAAGTAGGTGAGGGCGGGGCAAGAGTGTTGGACAATGACAGCAGTCCGGGCAATCGACACGATGCGGAAAGACCTTTTTCACCCAGATCTTCTCAGTCTCTTACCAGAAATCATCAACCTGCTCCTTTCCTGTGACGCGACTCTACCCCTCTCACCACCGCTATCTCACACCATCCACACTTTGCTCAATTTCCCCCTCACGCCCTACCGCTCCGTTTTCACGGACGCAAGGGGCAGCGAGCTGGTCCAACGCCTGTGCTCTATTCTGGGTCGTACACTGGGCAGTGAGAACCCGCGATCGGCAAGTCCGACCACGACGAATTTGGATGAGGTGGTGCCTCCGCTGATCATTGTCTTGTCGGGCATTGCGAGACAGGATTTGGCAGCGCGAGAGGAGATGCGAAGGATTTTGTTGCCGGATGACATGTACGTATACATCCGTCGTAGGTTGGAACGCGCCAAGAAAACACCAGTACTCATGACCACTTGCGCGCCCTTTTATAGTGATCGCTCAAAACCGCTGGATCAAGGTACCTCTGTCACGTCGCAATTGATAGCTTTCATGACTGCACTGGCAGTCCCGAATGTCAGGGAAAGTGTGTGCGATCTGATCTTTGTCTTGTGCGATGAAAACGGTGGGTGCAAGATGAGATGCTCTCTCTTGATGCCATGCCCGCACTTGCGTATTTGCACTCGACCTTTGGACCTTTTTCGCCCGCTGATCTGATTTTACTCTTTCCAAAATTCGCAGCCGAAAAACTTGTCAAATACACTGGCTACGGGCATGCTGCCGGATTCCTATACGCCAAAGGACTCCTCTCTGCTCCTACAAGCAGTGGTGGAGGTGGTGGTGGTGGTGGAGGCGACCACGACCCAATTGTAGTGGGCGGTCGGCCGCACTATGCCACTAACGTGGACCCGATCACGGGCGAATACGAGAAACATGCGGCAGGGGAGAACGATTGGGATGGGATGACGGAGGCGGAGAAGGAGGAGGAAGCGGAAAAGTTGATGGTGCTGTTTCAGAGATTGAATAAGACGGGGGTTATCAAGGCGGTGGTGCCGGGGATGCAGGAGTGAAAAGAGACGTTGGGCATGGTTTGGGGTCATCTTTTAAGTGAGAATATAAACTGTGACTAGGATTCTTGTCCGATGGATATGTCCTATTTTGTTTGTTGTGCAATCATGAGTAGCTTGAGGGTTGGTTGTAAGATCATGATGCATGACGGTTGAGCCTTCCATTGAGGGTTGACTATTAGGAAGACATGTTGTTCTACGGACGGTGTGGGAGACGATCGTGAATGAGTGCGCCACACAACAGGTGTCCCCCCTTTCCACGTGAACGCACGCGACTGCACGATGAGTCACGCATCCATCCAACCATCACAAGTACTCGTCTGGCCTGGGCCGGAGCCCTTGATCGAGCGATTCATCCAGGGACAGACCGGGCAGGGGGTCGGAAAAAGCAGGGAGGGTGCGGGGGGGTTCTGTGTGTGTGGGAGTCGCGTCGTGTGAGTGGGGATGGCGCCTTTGTTGACACGATGCCGTGATTGGATGGAGGGGTACAGACCCTAAATGCAGGATGGCGCCTATCTCTCCTCGGGATCAGTCCAATTCACGGCGGAGAGATCCCTGCAGCCAATCAGCGGGTGTCAGAGTCATCGCATCAATAAGAGACACGGACGCGTTACTGGCTATTACTTGCACGCGGCATGGTCACACAAGGCGCGTGGGCAGACCCGCTTATCTCTCTCTCTCTTCGTTGTGCGTTGTGGGACACGGATCTGAGTGCCTGCGTGTGTTCGTGTGTGTGTGTTTGTGTGGGGGAGCACAATCGATTCCTGCCTCCCAATCGGCCATTCGCCTCAGACAGGCAGATCTCTCTCGTCGACGGTGGGACGAGGAAGCTTCCGGGTTTATTATGACTTTACGATGATGACCCGTGCGATTCAGAGATCCATGTACGACTGCATTCTCATTACTAAAGATTGTGCCCTCTCGTGTGAGTAAAGTGGGTTCCTGTTTGTTTGCCTTGTGCTTGCTTGTGGCCTGCCGTTCTTCCTTTCCCACGGTTCCAGTCTCACTCGCTCACTCCACTCCACCCCACCGTTTTCCCCCGTCTCCCTCCCACGCCCCCGCCTATATATCTACCCGCTCCCTCGCGCCGCCCCCCTCCGCACCCAGCAGATCTTTTCTTAGATAACAGAGAGATACTTCCCATCTACCCCACACCCTCACCCATTCACCTACTCTTTTGTCTCCCACCCATCTTTTTGTCTTTGGGACAATGTCTGCTGCTACTGCCGTCGCTCCTACCACCACCGCACCATCCTCCTCAGCGGACATGCTCATGGATTACTACTCGTACCCTCCAAGCGCCCCACCACTGCACGCCGATGCGTTTGCAAGCTTTGCGCCCATGATTGGTGACAAGATGCAGATGCCCGTCGTCGGCGCTGACGTCAACATGTTCCTCACCTCGGTCATGCCCGACACTTGGCCTTTGGACTCGCGGGGTAGGTCAACTGCCGTCCCCCCACCTTCCTTACCTAGTGGGAGCTGAGAAACTGACTCTGTGCGATTTGCTATCGAATAGATTATGGAAGCCCGCTGTCCGCCATGACAATAGCCTCTCCGTCCTCGGACCCGCTCGACGTGTACCTCACGTCTCCTCTTTCCGATACCCTCCTCTTTGAGAATGGAGACGCGGACAATGACCTGGACTGGTTCACCCATAACATTGCCCCGCGCGACGCCTCGGAACCGTCGCAAGATCCGTCCTCGCATCTGGCGGCATTTCCTGAATCGGAAACACCACCAGCAGCCAGCACCCCATCCGCGGCAACTGCCTCGCCTGCGATGGTGTTGCCAGCCCCCGTGTCCCCGACCTCCTTCACTCCCATCCTCTCCGCTGCACCTGCTTCCACTACCACCACCGACCCATCCACAACTATTCCCGAGCTGAGCTACAGTTCAGCAGCCCAGACCGCGGCTGCCATCGCCATTGCCATCCATCACCAACAGCAGCAGCAGCAACAACAGCAACAGCAAGCCAACCAGAACCAGCTCAACGGGCAATTCCGCACCACTTCTCCCACACCTTCCTCCACTGGTCGCGAACTGGCGGCCACACCGTCCCCACCACCCGCGCAACAACCACCCAAACGCCACCAACGACAAAATTCGAACGTGTGCATCAACTGCGCAACCACAGAAACACCCCTTTGGCGCCGGACGCCCGACTCTGGCAAACCCATCTGTAATGCATGTGGGCTATACTTCAAGACCAACCACCGCATGCGGCCGGTCAAGATCATTGATCGGGCCAAGCGGCGCGAAAGTGTGCACCCGGACACTGCCAACACCACAACCAACAACAGCACTTCCATCACTTCATCACCAGTGGCGGCTGCTGTCCCCGCTGTCTCGGCTGCAGCACTGGAATCAATGCCCACACCCAAGATGGAATTCATGGAATGTAGCGACTGGACGCAACAGCAACAAGAGCTGTCGTCGGCTGCCACCCAGTCGCTCAACTTTTTTGCGCAGATGCAGCAAGCGCAGCAACAAGCGGTTGTTGTGCCCTTCACTGCTTCCTCTCCATCCCCCGTGTGCCTCACCACCTCCACCTCTCTCCCTGCCATCACCACATCGACCACCACCACCACACCACCAACAACAATGCCATCTCGCAAGCGATCTGGAGCAGACGCATTCGCCTCTCCGCCACCATCGTCTTCGGACGAAGATGAGCACTACTACAACAACGGCACTCTGCCAGACTCGAAACGCCAGACCCTCCGAACCGCGTTCGAGCAGTCGGTCGACCAGGACAATGACGCGTTCCGAACCCGCGTCAAGCAGCTCGCGGCGGGGGACGCCAGGATCCTCCTGCAGGTGCTGCAAGAACGGTGTGATATTGTTCGAGAATGCGTCCAAGCTGCCGCGGCTGCTGCTGATTGCTGATTTGTCAGTCAGTAGTCGGACACGTCATCTATCCCGCTGCTTGTGTGTGATCAATCCCCCTCCCCCCTCCCTCGAACCTCCTCACCACTACTATTTTGTACAGTAATTTTCCTTCCCCACCCCTTTGTTGTCTGCGCCGCTCGCCCGTGTCGTTCTTCGTTTGTACCATATCTATATATCATGAAAGAAACATTGCATTATCATTACTATCATTACCACCATCCTTCAAAACTTTCCTCTGTGTGTGATGTTTGTTCCTTTCTGTTCGCGGCCTGACATCTGGTTCCAAACAACGCTGGAAAATAACTTGTCATACCAACAGACCATCACAAATTGGTGAAGCGTAGCAGTAATTAACCGTTAATGTGTGGGAAGTATGTACAAAAAAACATGGGACAAGATCGATCGATCGTTGGCGGTTCAATCACCCGCCCCGCATCGCCCAACCCGCGTTTTCCATCTAGATCTCATGGTCCTGGAGCAGCATGTTGGGCACACCGTCCTTGATCGGGTATACGTGCCCGCAGCCGTTGCAGACCATGTCGGCTTCTTTGATTCGGGTCTGGGAGGAAAGCCAGTGTGAGAGATGTGTGGTTTGTGGGGTGTGGAGAGATGGGGGATAGCATTTACCTCCAAAGCGACTTTGTGGATCAGTTGCAGGTCGGCTTGGGTTGGTTCGGTGGGTATTTCGGCGGGGAGTTCGGCTACGCCCAACTATCAAACAAAACACAAGTCCCAAAAAAAAAGCGCCACACACAAATAGAAAAAACCACATTGTTCAGCACCCGTCGTTTCGGGCTCCATGCCACACAACACACACACACCTCAAACGCCGTCTTCCGCAACACGGCCCAATCCAATTTCGGCATCAATCTCGTGACGAATTCCGCATTGAACTCCGCATCCAGCTGCTCGAGCTCGGCGTTGCGGATGGCGAGCGGGTACGATTGGCCCTGCGGACAGGATTTGGCGTGGCATTGAAGCATGTTGTGTGTTATGAGTCTGGGTAAAAAAGCGAACCAAGAAAAAAACAGCGTGAGTGAACGAGGCGCCGGGGCATGCGGAAACCAATCCGGACCTCATGATTGTGCGAGGATGTGGGGTGCGAGCGTGCGCGTACGGGCGACTTCTGGGAAATGTTGAATGTCAAATGAGGAACTTGCACAAAAAAATAAAAATAAAAAAAATAAGGAAAAGGAGGAAGAGTTGACACTTTCCCCTTCATAGTCACGTGATGTGTCTGGAGAAATGGTATGGCATATATGTAGCATATTGACAATCAAGGAACTAGTGTGGCTGTGCATGGTGACTAAAACAGCACGTGATTGCAAAAGTTACTTCCACGTGCCGCATGGCGTGACGTCACTGGGTTGCCGCTGGCTAAGCGTGTCCGTGGAGCACTCCGACAGCCATGGCAAAATGGGTGCACACTTACTCATCTCACCCCCATGCACTCTCCATCGGGAAGAGCTTAACGTCAGAGCATGATGTCATGCCATCCCCCCCCATCTCACGAACTGCAGATCATCCCACATGCATTTTCACATTGCTGCTATGAACATGGGGATCTACACGAGCGGATCGCCACCCATGACCTAAACCTTTGCCCCCACAAAAGAGTGTCATCGCTTTTCCCAATGGGATACGACAAGGGTGGGTGGGGAGGGGGGGGGGGGCATCTACCCGCGGCCTAAAAGACAAGCACGGCTGCTTTACTATTGCCGTTCATGCCAAGCGCGCTTTCGAGGCAGAGAGAGAGGCGAACGTCAATAATGATCGCCACTTTGTCTCCCACATTGGCACGCGTTTCTTTTTCACCCCAAAATGGAAATTGACACTACCCGACCGTACTCGCTCTTCTCGCTTGCCTCTTTCCTCGCGTTCTAGACCCTTGCTATGTTGTCGTTGTCGCTGACCAGATTTCTGGTAACACCCCGTCGACCCCGCCCATCTTCCTTTTGACGTTTGCCACCCCACCCACCCCTCGCCACTGCACTACACAACTCATCCTTTTGCCGCCGCTAATGCATTTTACTCTTCCCCTGTCCCCGCCTTGGCTTTGTGGGTTACAGCCGACCCCGTCCGCTTTCTATTCTTTTTTTATTGCGTATTGGGGTGTGCGGTGGCTTTTTCGCCCCGGAGCCTCCGCCTGACTCATTCACATTGACTCGGGTGGTTTCCCGCCCCCCCCCCCCCCTTGCACTCACTCATGTGCGCATCATCAGAAGAACGAGTACGAGTACCACCGGTTGCATCACTGTAGAGTGGGTGCTGTTTTCGGTCGGGGTTTCTTCTAACACCCCCATCACTGCGTCGTATATAGAAGGGAAGGTGTGTTGCTGGCTGCCCTCCTCTCTTAGTTTGAGGTTGTGTGGGGTTACGTGTGCTCGTGGTCCCTTTGGTTTTTCGATCTGCGAGTAGTACGACTCGCGAGTCCCTTTTTTGCTCATCATCCATTCCCCGTTTTCTGTTTGGGGTTTGCAACAGCTGCAGGCACATCCACATTCTTCTTCCATCATCATCTTTTCGGTTCTTGCCCCCCTCACTCCGCGCGGGTTGAGAGTTATCCCAGCGCCGCCGCTTCATGAGTGCTAATCGCGGGGCAAGCGGCATCGACACTGACCTCCTCGATGGTCATCATCCTATAGATGAAATACTAGACGCGGCGGCAGGAGATCAGAACGATCCATCACAACGAGAACAACAACATCAACATCAACAACAACAGCAACAACAACAAGGGCATGTTTATTGGGGAGGTGCGGGAGGAGGAGGATACCCCACTGCGACGGCAGATACGTGGCCGCACCATCTACCTGCCGCCCATCAGCACCAGCAGATCCCGTCGCAAGCATACTACAATCAACAGCAACCGCATCTGCATCAGCCATCGGTTCCGTCGCGCGGTGGCCAGCAAGCGCAGCAGCAGCAGCAGCCGCATTCTCACGATTATGCTCCAGCAGGCTACGCTGGCTATGAGCATGGCTGTACAGTGTCGGAACCGAACTCCTCGGCTTCTCACAACCCGACGCAACCAGCGTTTTACACGTCGGACGCCGCGCAGCCACCGTATCGGACTGCGAATAACCATGCCCCACCGTTTCCAGATCACCAGCATCATCAATATCAACATCAGCAACCACCACCACCACCACCGCAACAATACCAACAACAACCAGGCGACCACCCACCCCGCAACCTCAACGCCACCATCACCACCGTCCTCTCCCTCCTCGACGCCGAACACCACCGGCAACACAAGCACCACATCCACCAAATCGACTACATGCACCACATGGGGCTCCCCACCCACCCCGAAACCCCACCTACATCCGACGACCTCACCGAATGGCGGCTCTCGGCCCTCCGCGACCACGCCACCCACATCCACATCGCAACCTCCCGCCTCCGCGCCGCAACCGACGCCAGAACACAGATCATGAATGAACGCCTCGCGAGGAGCTATGAACGCCAGCAGATCGAGACGGTCAGGAGAGATACCTCCATTGAAGGGAGAGCCACCAGAAGGGGCATGGTGTTTCATCGACCGGATAGAGCGAATCGATCCACCCCAGCTGCGCCATCTTCTTCAGAACCGGTTGCCCCGTCCTCGTCGTCCGAGTCCCTCCTCCTCGACAACTTGAACCCCACATCAGCAGCGAGTCTGACAACCACCCCGCGTCGCGGCGCCTCGCGGTCGTCGGTTTCGGCCGGACATCCTAGCACCTCGTCGCATCGACGTAAATCGGAGAATGAACGGGGCGTGGGTCACGAGGAACCGGAGGGACAATGAGTTCCGTGGGGCGCCCCCAAACCCGTAGAATAACAAGAGACTTAGACAGACATCGAAAACGTGTCAGCCAGACCCCTGTCACATATCGGCACCGTTTTTAGATTGTAAACCTCTCTTCTATTTGATTTTATTTTTTTATTGTTGCTCTTTTACACCCAAATAGATACCATTCCCTGATTCTCTATCTGGCGTTGATTATCATATCATTCCAAGTTGGGACATTGATTCTTGGGCCGACTCTGAACCCTTGCAAGGCCACTGTTGTGCACTAAAGTCCAGGCGGCTAGCATGCCCGTCTTTTCTCTTTTATATTTCATATACACACACACACACAAGGTAGGCATACACAGTTCCCGACTCTCACTCATGTTTCGTTGCCATTAACAGTGCGCACCCTATTGGTTTCAGGAGCACGCGCCACGGTGCTTACAAGACTCACAAAAAGGCGGACGCGCCATTACCACCACCACAACGACCACTCCCCATCCCCACGCCATCCCAAAGATCTAAGTCGTTACCGTGTATAGCATTCGCGGTCTCATCTCATCTAATTCGACCATGACGTCTTACTGACGCGTGCGACAAGCCGCTGGAGACGTATTCACTCCTTGAACCCGCGCTGTTACTGCATGCAGCGGTTAGAGTAAATTCTTGGTTGGTCACAAGTGCGTACCTCCTTCTCAACCGCCAGTGAGCATACCGTGCCTCAACGAGGAAGGCCTCAAGGAGGAAGTCAGGTTGAGACAAACCCGATCCCGTCTCCTTCTCCACGAAAACGCACTCTGCGTTGGAATCACCACGGATTGGACGCCCGATAAGTCCCTTGAGCTGCGCAGCAGGGTTGGACGGCCGAGACGGGGATTAGGTGGACGGTGCCTGCAGGTGGGTGCTTTCTGGTGAGGGGAGGTGGTGTGGCGTTGTAGTGTGTGGGAGAGGTAAAGATGGAGAGAAACAATTTGCATAGTCGCGGAGAGCTGAACGTGATCTTTGCAAATGTTGGAGATGTAGGCTTATGAAGACCATGGCGAAGAGACTCAAAAGGCATTGTCCCTCATTGTCGCGCAAGCCCTGGGCAAGGGCTGCGGAACGTCATTCTTTAGACAGAAGGTACCAACCGGTTATCTTCCTTTTGCATTGCATTTGTTTTGGAACAGTAAATGTGGAGTATGTGACTGAATGTTTGACGATGAGCGTTCGTCACGGTGCCTCCACGTTCCATCAGCAAGTGAGCGCGCGCGAGCCAACGGACCGTGAAGTGATCATGTAGTATCGTGAACCCATGTTGCGAAGCATCTGGGAGACCTTCTAAGAGGCTTTCATCAAGTGCGCCTTGCCGGTGCGGTGCCCATGGTGCGCGGCTGCTGGTGGGTGTATACGTGTCGGGTACGGACCAGGCAGCCTCGCATATGGGCATCATGTCATCCAAACCGTGCCCGCGATGCTATTTAAGGATAGACTGTGGTGATTTCGGTACAAACCTGCCGATGAGGAAATAGCGGCTGGGAGGTTCTGACACTCCTGATATGCGGGCTTCGCAGGACCTTGATCAACCCCACCGCTATATTGGTAATAGAAGAGATCCAGAAGACTGAGCTCTTCTCCAACGAGATGCCGCGCTTGTGAATGGCCCTCGCACACAGATCCTTTCTCACCACCACATGGACTGGATCATCAATCCGCGTCTCGAAAGCTGCCCTGTGTGATCAGAACCCTGTGGGCAGCGTATCCGATCTCGAGGGCGACGGCGAGACCATTGAGGATTGGGTCATTAAGTATGTCGCAAGCACCTCCAACACGCACTGCGGCCAAGTTTCTCTGGCCGCGCGGTCCGATTTGATCCATACTCATGAAGACCTGCCGGCATCCAAGGTGGCCGTGTTCAAGCCACTTTTGGGTTGTCTGCTGCGATCAGCACCCATCAAGATGACAAGATCCAATAGAAGCGCTTTTTGGTCAAATCTGATCCGGGCAGTCGCACTTTGTAAACTCTTGACCAAGGGAACTTTTGCTTTTTGAAACCTGAGGGACTGGATATGGTTTTGACAGGCGGTTCCGAGTTGTTGAAGTCTGCTGTTTGTATTACGAACGCTGGGGAAGATTGTGGACCAGAGACAAGAGTCAAAAACTCATACCATTCAGCAGGGATGCTGTTCCTTTTGGCTGTTTTTCTTTTTATCTGTTTTTAGCTCTTTTTTTTTTTTTTTTTTTTTTTGTCAAAACAACAGCTTGAATAGCTGTGAATCTTATGCTTCAAGAGTTTTCAGTATTTTGCATACTCCTTTGATACAGATGAAGCAGAAATTATTCAGAATACATCAACATGTTTGCAATTCTTCACTAATTGCCAAAGTTGTTGGTCACCTGTACCCTGTAATTTTGATACTTTTTGATGAAGGTTCACTTCATTGCTGATGTCACAAGATAGCTCAGAAACAGGTATTTGAAAGCATATGCAGGTTTCAAAGTTACCAATCCACCGCAAAACTTGCAAGTAGGCACACTGAAGGATAAATTGCCAGAAGGTCAGACATTAAAAAGCAAGTAGCAAAGAGCAAAAGGTAATGTGTTGCCAATAGTATAAAAAGGTAAAGTCTTTTTGAGAACAGGGATGAGAGTAAAGAGCTCCCAGGCTTAAAAGCAAAAAGGGAGAAGGTTACAGCTGCTCTGGAACCATGGAAAACAAAGGAGATGCGCAAATAAAAGAAACAAAGGGGTGAATGCAAAAGGCCTTATGTCACAATGCCAGGAGAACAATGGGAACCAGGTGGAGCCCACGTTATCAAAGATGTGTGGTATTGGAATGTTGAGCCTTGCGTACTCAATGTTAGTCCTTACATTATATTCTGACTTGGAATCTCTGGCTAGGGTGCATGACTGTTATACTTGTAACGCTAAGAGCTGAAATTGAACTATGTGTGATTATGTGATTGAAGAAAAAGTAGATTAGACCAGTCAACAAGCAAAACATTACTGAAAAGACTAAAATCTAGAAGTATATTTCCATTCATACATCTCCATGCATCTGACAACGTTACGCCATTATTTGCATCACATAAAAGTTCTGTAATCCCTTTATGAAGGCAATACAAGCAGAGTGTCCCCAAATTTGGCCAATCCTCTGCATTTCCAATAAAGTCCTGAAAGTGCTAAAGTTTTCAATAGCTTATGAGCCCTGAGAACACTGGTTGCATTCAAATCATTCTCTCTTCATAAAACCTGGAAACTACCAGTCTTTTGTCAAATTCAAGTGCCAAGAAAGTACCGAGCACACTGTCAAAATGACTACTGTAAGATGTCTCATTCAAGGAGTGCAGGGCCGCCAACAAGCCTGTCAGACTATTCAGGAAGCCAAACAGGGTTCTGATGCTAAAGGAGATATTCACAATGATGCCTCAATTTACCATGATTCCCATGACACAGATGCCAATGTGGGTGAGATGAATGCTAGAGAAATTCATGCAGAAATGGCAACAGAACTGACCAGACCACAGATTGACATAGTCATGCACCTTCTGCAAAGGTTCAAGATAGAAATGGACAAAAAGTTTGACCATCAGATGGAGAAGTTGGAAAAGACTCTTTTGACTAAGTCAAATCCTTTTGCTACAATACTTTCCCATCAACACAAAAAAATTCAAAAAAGGAAATACTCACATCAACGGTTACAATCTATCCATTTCACCGATGAGAAGCCCAAAAGTGGGCCATGAGTACCTTTTCGTGCAACATCACCAAACTCACAGCAAAGTTGAAACTTCAGTTGCTCCCTACTTTTGTCTGTCTTCCCCAACGGAGAGCACCACAACTACAAACAGCCAAAAAAGCAAAGACCGTGAAGCTCAGCGCACATCATTCAAATTCTTTGAATCAGCGATCCACGCAGTCTTGACATTTGACAGAACAGGAAATTTCTCAAAACTCGTCAATTTTGTTGATCAAGTCGATGTGGTCTTCCACCTCCAATCTGTACCTGGAGAAGAAAACCTCTCTTTCATATTCAGCAACCTCACTGGCACTGCAAAACAATGGTACTGCAACTACTGCAAGAAGGCTGAAGCAGGAAAATATCCCCCCATCACAAATTGGCAAACTTTCAAATGACTTTTCCTCCAGCGTTATCAACTGATCAATTACAAGAAAACTCTACTCTCTTTCTTTGAAAGCTACAACAAGGAAGCCATACCATTGCACAATACAATCTTGTGCGGAGGTCCAACCAAAGCATAGTACAACAGAAGGAAGCTAGCTTGACGTTCTCTATGACAAGGGTTCTTTGTATTGTGTTATTGTTGTTAAGTCTGAATGGTGGGTGAAAGAAGATCTATACCAAGAAGAAAAGAAAATTGCTGTGCACTCTATTGGAGATATCGACGTTTCCAGTACTTTATCGGAAATGCAGAGGATTGGACAAATTCAAGGCAGCCTCCAGTATACTCTGTAAAAGGGGTATACAGAGCTCTTCTGTGATGCAGATGATGATGTAGCGTTGTCAAATGCACAGAGATGTAATATATGTGGATGTGTTTTTATGTCTTAAGTCTTATCGGTAATGTCTTGCTTGTCAAGCGTTCTAATCTATTTTTTCTCCAATCACGTGATCACACGTGATGCAATCAAGCTTTTAACGTTACCGGTATCACGGTCACGCCTTGTAGCCGAAGAATTCAAGATGGATTTAATGTAAGGACTAACGTTGAGTACGCAAGGCTCAACATTCCAATAAGCAAAACATCAGCTGTCCCACAGAGTTGTTCCTAGAAAAACTTTCATCATTAAGGAATTGTGCAATATCTGGAAAAATCAAAGTGATGGGATTGCAATTTACCTCGGATCTTTATAGAGCATCTCAAGAGTCTGCTGGCAAAAGATCTTTAACTGCATTGACAGACGCTTCCAAAGCTGTGAACGGAGGAAAAACATTTGTTTGGTACGCCAAGAATCTGCCGGCCGATCCAGAAGCTGGATGGAAAGGTATCCACATGGTGCCACCCAATCAAAGAACGATAGAGCATCCTCCCCAGATCTCCATTTGATCAGCATAGTTGCGGAATCCAGATCCTTGGGGATCAAATTTTTGGCAATATTTGATTGAGGGATCCCTGCGTGGTGCACAATGTCCTCAAATGCTGGGATTGACAAGGTTGGCGCAATCCTTTGAATCACCATATTTTTGCTCAAGGTCCCCAGTTGACGCTCTCTGCCCATACGAGATCCAAATTCTGGCTGTACTGCCACAATCCTTTCCGAAATCGCTGACCAGCACAAGCGCAGATTCTTTGTGCGTTGCACTGCAGTCTGGATCTCTGCAGCTGCAGCTGTTGCATACATGATCTGCAGTGCAGAATCTTCGGTCACCACTGCAATGATCCCTGTGGGGATCACAGCAGCTGGGGCGGTGTGGATGGCAGCCGTGGGAGCAGCGGCAACAGTGGCAGAGGGTGTGGGCTTGGCCACAGATCCGGAGGTGGTGTTGACTTCCAATGTAGGAATGGGAGAGGAATAGCTGGTTGTGGGCTCAACTATAACTGTGGGAGCTGCGGCAACGTCTGTTCAAGAGTAATGAATGTGATTTTGAGTGTACAAAAACACAATATAAAAATACTATATCATATTTCAAACGCATAGATTTTTTAAAAATTAAAAAAAACGTTTGTGCAAAAATTAAGAAATATAGTACTATGTGACAAGCCTCTCAATGAATAGGGCACTAGTTTACAAATATGTATATACAAAAAAATATATGCCGGAAGTTCAAGAACAACTCATTTTATTCTATACAAATTAATAATAAAATATTATATTTAATATTTTTTTTGTTTTTATTTGCAATCGTTTCAATCCCACTTTTTCAATATATAAAACAATAACCTGAACTCTCCAGCAAAGATCCAAAGTGAATTACAATCCCAATACCTTGATTTTCTCAATGCTTCCACTATTCTTGACACACCCATTTCACCATTTGCTAGCCCCACCCATTGCCCACCAACAATGATGAAGGAAAACAATCCTGACCAAAGACCTATTACTTTGGGGTCAAACCTGGATCACTAAGGCTGGTCTCGGATCCGCAGGTAGGTTTGCACAAGGATTTCTGACAATCGCGAAAAAGCTTACAAGGACTGGATACACTTTCCGGAATCGTGGATCAATGTCACAATTGGTGCAGATTCCAGTTTGGTATAGATATATAGGGATCTGTGCAATGCTACTTTGTAAATGTGGAAAGTAAAGCCATCAGGTGCAATGGCCGTGATCAAGCCTGGAGGCTTGGATCCCCAGTTGTAGCGATCTGCTTCTACCTTTAGGATCTGGCAGACACAGTCCAAACCTTCTTGGAGCTGAAGGATCCGCCTGGTGGCTGTGCAGTACAAAGTCTTGAGCTTCACTACCAGAAGGGTCCGCGCGTCTGCAGTGACTTCAAGATCAGGCCTTTTGTGATCCTTATAAGTGGTTGTGTTGACCTCAATCTCCAACTCTGACTCAGTGACACAGCATTCAAAAAATGGGACACAAACTTAGCTACCCAGTTGGCTTTGAATCCGCCTTTCTGGTAGCTCTTGTGCATCAAGATTTGTTTGTAACTGTATGGATTGTGGAGGTTGAGTGGCGGCAAAGCTTAAATTTTCACAATATTGGTACTTACACTGTCAAAGCCAAGCTTTGCTTTGGAATTGATTGCTACTTGAGATCGATCAAAATTTGTAACTGATGAATTTCATACATGTGATGCACGGTGCCAACTTTGAGACTTGTTTTCTTTTGACAAGACGCACAAAAGCATTGGCCCAAATCATGCAAAGGTGAGAAAGTGAGAGCTCTTTGCTGTTAAGCAGTTTGTATGGTGAGATGTTGTCATTGGGCTTGTAGGAAAGGCGATTCTGTTAGTAGACTGATGTAGCTGCTAACTTGGTCCAATGTAACGTCAAAGGAAGCTTTGATAATTGATAGTAATAAATAGAGTGTATTATCGTGTATTGTAAGGTAACGAGAGCGGAAGGGTGACCAGTGGCTGACAGCTTTATATAATGCGTGTCAGGGTGGTGCACATAATTTATCTGGGAGGCGCTTTATTGTCTATGAGTCAGGAGTCATGTGTTCCACCAATGAACGGGTGGCCAGCCCAAACAAATGATTGCATATAACGTAATCAGAAAAGAACGAAAAAATATGAGAATATGAGGTTTCCCCGACATCCAGAGTTGTTTTGGGGTGCCATATGAGTGTTCCAATGAACAAATGGTGTCAAACAGAGTAAGGTGGAACCTTTCTGCTACACTGTTGGACTGTGGGGAATCTGAGGTGGTGAGTTCACACAGAATGCCCTTTTTCAAAATGAATTCTTTCAGATTGTGATTGACAAACTCCCCCCTCAATCAGAATGAAGTCGTCTGACCCGTTCATTGGTCTGATTTTTGATGAAGTTGATGAATTCAATCAATTTTGCAGTAGATTTGCTCCTTGCCTCAAGAAGAAGATCCATGTGAAGTGTGAATAGTCATTGATCACAACAAGAGCATATTTCTCATCACCAACTGCTGATATATGTGGGCCGTTTAGATTGAAATGTTGGCAATTGAGCGGTGTCTTTGACCGTGTCATCGTACCGTTGGATGGTGAGTGCTTGTGCTTACCAAGCTTGCAACCTTTGCAGGCTTTGTTGATCATTGGAAGCTTGAGTTTCTTCATGATGTGAGCGCCAAGATGGCCCAAACAGTGATGCAAGAGGATTCCTTTGTGGACCACGCGAAGGGGGGTCAGAACAAGCCCCAGAGGACGCCGACAAAGTGGCCGACGCTGGGCTGGGGGGAGGGGGGGGTGGTGCTCACCCCTTGCCAATAGTAAGAGTGTTCACCCCTTGCCAATAGTAAGGGTGAGGTCTCCCCAGCACGCCACTGATGTGGCTGGGGCTGGCGCTCTTTGATGGAGCTGGCCAGCCCCGATTTGAGGCGGCCAGCCCCTTGACTGGAGCGGATGGTTGTGATAGAGTTGTGGCTTGAATCAATGTATCGGATGCATTTGTGGGTACATTGGACACGTTTGTCCATTTTGTCGATTTGGTAGATGTATTTTGCGACGCGTGTGCCAGTGAGCTTGATGCATTTGTCCGTTAGCAAGTTTGGGTGACAAAAGCCATTGGAGTTGGTGAGACATGATACATTCCTTGAACAAGAGGTATGGTGATGTCATTTGTAGTGCCATTGCAGTCTTGAATGACAGCGCTCTCATCTTTAAAGGTAACCTCTTTCCATCTTTGGCAAGTGCGGAGATCGGGATGAGAGGTTTGGCGAGTTTTGGAACATAAAGAACATCAGTGAGAGGTACATCTCCATCTGGAAGCTTCAAGGTAGCGTTCCCTTTCCCTTTGGCATTGAGAAAGGCGTTATTTCCAAATCTGACACGCGGTGAGCTCTTTGTAGGATTCGAGAATGGAAATGTCATTTGTCATGTGCTGTGAGCAGCCCGAATCCAGGTAAGCCAATGTAGTGGCATTGTGTGCTTCTGCAATGTTGGCATTAGCAGCGGGTATTAAGTCTTCGACAGCCTTGGCTTCAAAAGGATAATTGAATGGAGTATGTGCATTTGAATTGCATAACCAACAGGGGAAGTTTTGTCTCTTCTTCAAGTCTGTGGTCTTCTTTGCGTCAGTCTTCTTATGACTTGAGCCGTTTTTCTTTGAAGGTTTGGCTACAAGCGCGATGTTTTCGCTCTTCTTGACAAAACAGTTGTTTTGGTTACTCTTGTTACTTCCATTGTCCAAATGTTTGGCAGCCGCTTGTAGGCCTTTGAGATCATTGAAACTTTGGGTTCTGACGAGCTCCGCTTGATGTTTGTTCATGCCTCAAAGGTAGAACCATTTGTAGACAGAGAAACGGCATGCCCAAGACGAGCTGACTGGTAATCTTTGTGAACGAGGTATTGTACTGTGAGATGGTATGGCTTCCTTGTTGTAATCTTCATAGCTGAGTGAGTAGGGATTCCTTGTGATTAGTTGGTTGATAATGCTGGAGGAATGGTTGCTTGAAAGTTTGCCAATTCGTGATAGGGTTGGCATTTCCCCTTTCGGCCTCTTTGCAGTAATTTTGGTACCATTGTTTTGCATTGCTGGAGAGTTTGGTGAAGATGAATGCAAGTTGTTCTTCTTCAGGTATTGATTTGAGATGAAAGACCACTTCAATCTGATCAACAAAGTTGACAAGTTTTGAGAGATTTCCCGTTCCGTCAAATGTGATGACTGCATTGATTGCTGATTCAAAGAATTTTAATGATGTGCACTGGGCTTCATGGTCTTCGCATTTTTGGCTGCTTGTAGTTGTAGTGCTCTACGTTGGGAAAGACGGACAAAAGTGAGGGGCAACTGGGGCTTCAACTTTACTGTGAGTAATGTGTTGATGTAGAAAAGGGTACTCAGGGGCCGCTTTTAGGCTTCTCATTGGTGAAGTAGGTGGATTATAACTGCCAATGTGAGGATTCCATTCTTGTACTTTTCGTATTGTTGATGGGAAGTTGATGTAGCAACAGGGTTTGAACTAGTCAATAAAGTCCTCTCCAACTTTTCCATCAGATGGTCGAACTTTTTGTCCATTTCCATCTTGAACCTCTGCAGAAGATGCATGACAATGTCGGTCTGCGTTCCGGTCAGTTCTGTTGCCGGTTCTGCATGAATTTCTTCAGGATTCATCTCATCCACATCAGCATCTGCTTTGTGGGAATCATGGTAACCTCTGCAGAATTTCCATGACAATGTCAATCGGTACTTTGGACGGTATTATCGCCGAGTCTGCATGAATTTCTCCATGATTCATCTCATCCACATTGGCATCTGCGTTGAGGGAATCATGGTAGATCAAGGCATCGATATTAATGTCTTCTTCAGCATCAGGACCCCGTTGGGCTTCTTGTGTGGCTTGACGGGCTTGTTCGCGGGTCTGCACTCCTTGAATGGGAGATCTTGCAGTAGGCATCTTGACGGTGTGCACGGTACTTTCTTGGCTCTTGAATTTGACAGAAGTCTAGTAGTTTTCAAGTTTTATGAAGGGAGAATGATTCGAATTTGACCGGTCT
This sequence comes from Powellomyces hirtus, assembly GCA_025526995.1. Classification (NCBI taxonomy): domain Eukaryota; kingdom Fungi; phylum Chytridiomycota; class Chytridiomycetes; order Spizellomycetales; family Powellomycetaceae; genus Powellomyces; species Powellomyces hirtus. The sequence continues at coordinate 1,948,623 of JAHLKG010000002.1, forward strand.
CAGGGCTCATAACCTAATGGAGATATCGGCATTTCCAGTACTTTATCAGAATTGCAAAGGCTTGGCCGAATTCGAGGCAGCCTCCAGTAAACTTTGTAAACAGGGTTTACAGAGCTTTTCTGTGATGCAGTTGACGGTGTAGCGTTGTTAGATGCACAGAGATGTAATGTATGTAAATGTATTTTATGTCTTAAGTCTTATCGGTAATGTATCGCTTGTCAAGCGTTCGAATAAACTTTTTCTCCAATCACGGGATCACACGTGATCCAATTCAGCTCTTAGCGTTATCGATATAACGGTCATGCGTTCTAGCCAGAGATTCCAAGTTAGGATCTAATGTAAGAACTAACATTGAGTACGCAAGGCTCAACATTCCAATAGTACACCTTATTTTTGCTCTTGGCACAGTGAAATGTAGCTCAAGCAGTTTCCATCTGGAATAATGACTTGTCAGAGATACTCAAGCATGCCAAAAGCATTGTTGAGCTTGTTATGCTTAAGATGCAAGGGCTCCATGTTGAAGTTGAGCCACTCTCTAGAATCCATAAGATGCTGCTTGGACAGAAAACTGGCTGCAGCACGTGAAGACAGACATGGTGGCTGGCCACTAGACCAAGGTGAGCTCTCAACTGACCAATGAGTTACTTGGCGGACCTTTGATGAGTTGCGGTGTGTAGGAATCACTTTGGCAATATCCACTTTGAAGTCTTTGAGCACGTCCATTGTAAAGTGCACAAATCCAAAAATGGCAAGAGTGGCTTGGCAGACAATGCTTTTGCTGTCTGGGACAGAGATTGTCAGGTCTGAACGTATTAGAGATATTGATGTTTCCAGTACTTTATCTGAAATGCAGAAGATTGGTCAAGTTTGAGTCAAGCTGCTTGGACTGCTTTTGTAAGGGAGAATTGAGAAAATCAAAGTATTGGAGTTGCAATTCACCTTGGATTTTTGCTGAAGAGCCCGCTTATTGTTTTATATATTGAAAAATGTGTGGTTGAAACTATCACAAATGATAAGAAAAAAATATTAAATATAATATTTTATTATTTATTTGCATAGAATAAAATGAGTTGTTTTTAAAACACAACATATATTTTACTGTATAAACATATTTGTTAAGTAAATGCGCTATTCATTCAGAGGCTTGTGACATACAACTATATTTCTTAGTTCTTACACAAACATTTTTTTTTTGTTTTTAACAAACTATGCTTTTGAAAGATGATATAACATTTTTACATTGCATGTTTGTAAGCTTTTCAAAAGCACTCACTCAGCCTCCACTGCTCAGCAGCTACTACAAGACTTCAGCAAACACGTCCATTGACGTCAACCCTAAAATACAGCAAACAGTGCGAAAAGGCAGTATGATCCTTTAGTACCTGCCGTAGACTTGGACAAGAGCTCCGGGCATTATTGATCTGCCTGAAGTACGTGCTGCTCTTTCGTATTCTCTCTTGTTTTCGAGATGTCCCTTTGAACCCCACAAATTTCCTAGCGCAATAAAATGTGTTAACATGATGATCTGATTGAACTACAACTTCTTTGACAACCGCTCGTTAGAATGACACACAATGTACAAGGAGCATCACATCACGTATTCCTATGTAATAGGCATGATGAACTACAGCAAAAAAAAAAAAAAAGATATCAAATACACACGGATCTCTGAAGAAATGACTTGCCAAGGAGTTTAGCATATAGGGTCAGAGCTGACATTGTGCGTGGCTGGATGCTTAGGTGTGCAGCCCCAGTCACAATTGCGTGGACAATCTTTTCAAGCAAGATTCTGCTGTTGTTGACAGCTCGGATCTTGTCCAAAGCCAATGGGATCATAATAAGGGCAAGCAACTTAGGGAGGCGTTTGGGACCAGATCCAGTGATAAGGCGATATTGGAGATATTTGCGTTTCCAGTACTTTATTGGAATTGCAGAGGATTGGACGAATTCAAGGCAGTCTGCTTGTACTGCCTTCGTAAGGGCTTTACATATTGAAATGTTGAGACTTGCGTACTCAACGTTAGGTTCTTACATTAGATCCTTACTTGGATTCTCCAACTAGAATGCGTGACCACCATACCGGTAACGCTAAGAGCTGAATTGGATCACGTGTGATCACGTGATAGGAGAAAAGGTAGATTAGAACGCTCAACAAGCAAGACATTACCAACAAGACTTAAGACATAAAATACATTCACATACATTACATTTCCCTGTATCTGACAACACTACACCGTCAACTGCATTACAGAAGAGCTTTGTAATATTGGAGATATCAGCGTTTCCAGTACTTTATTGGAAATGCAGAGGATTGGCCGAATTTGATGTGGCCTCCAGTATACTTTGTAAGAGGGGGTTACAGAGCTTTTCTGTGATGCAGTTGACGATGTAGTGTTGTCAGATACAGGGAAATGTAATGTATGTGAATGTATTTTATGTCTTAAGTCTTGTTGGTAATGTCTTGCTTGTTGAGCGTTCTAATCTACCTTTTCTCCTATCACGTGATCACACGTGATCCAATCAAGCTTTTAACGTTACCGGTATCACGGTCACGCCTTCTAGCCGAAGAATTCAAGATGGATTTAATGTAAGGACTAACGTTGAGTACGCAAGGCTCAACATTCCAATAAGCAAAACATCAGCTGTCCCACAGAGTTGTTCCTAGAAAAACTTTCATCATTAAGGAATTGTGCAATATCTGGAAAAATCAAAGTGATGGGATTGCAATTTACCTCGGATCTTTATAGAGCATCTCAAGAGTCTGCTGGCAAAAGATCTTTAACTGCATTGACAGACGCTTCCAAAGCTGTGAACGGAGGAAAAACATTTGTTTGGTACGCCAAGAATCTGCCGGCCGATCCAGAAGCTGGATGGAAAGGTATCCACATGGTGCCACCCAATCAAAGAACGATAGAGCATCCTCCCCAGATCTCCATTTGATCAGCATAGTTGCGGAATCCAGATCGTTGGGGATCAAATTTTTGGCAATATTTGATTGAGGGATCCCTGCGTGGTGCACAATGTCCTCAAATGCTGGGATTGACAAGGTTGGCGCAATCCTCTGAATCACCATATTTTTGCTCAAGGTCCCCAGTTGACGCTCTCTGCCCATACGAGATCCAAATTCTGGCTGTACTGCCACAATCCTTTCCGAAATCGCTGACCAGCGCAAGCGCAGATTGTTTGTGCGTTGCACTGCAGTTTGGATCTCTGCAGCTGCAGCTGTTGCATACATGATCTGCAGTGCAGAATCTTCGGTCACCACTGCAATGATCCCTGTGGGGATCACAGCAGCTGGGGCGGTGTGGATGGCAGCCGTGGGAGCAGCGGCAACAGTGGCAGAGGGTGTGGGCTTGGCCACAGATCCGGAGGTGGTGTTGACTTCCAATGTAGGAATGGGAGAGGAATAGCTGGTTGTGGGCTCAACTATAACTGTGGGAGCTGCGGCAACGTCTGTTCAAGAGTAATGAATGTGATTTTGAGTGTACAAAAACACAATATAAAAATACTATATCATATTTCAAACGCATAGATTTTTTAAAAATTAAAAAAAACATTTGTGCAAAAATTAAGAAATATAGTACTATGTGACAAGCCTCTCAATGAATAGGGCACTAGTTTACAAATATGTATATACAAAAAAATATATGCCGGAATTTCAAGAACAACTCATTTTATTCTATACAAATTAATAATAAAATATTATATTTAATATTTTTTTTGTTTTTATTTGCAATCGTTTCAATCCCACTTTTTCAATATATAAAACAATAACCTGAACTCTCCAGCAAAGATCCAAAGTGAATTGCAATCCCAATACCTTGATTTTCTCAATGCTCCCACTATTCTTGACACACACATTTCACCATTTGCTAGCCCCACCCATTGCCCACCAACAATGATGAAGGAAAACAATCCTGACCAAAGACCTATTACTTTGGGGTCAAACCTGGATCACTAAGGCTGGTCTCGGATCCGCAGGTAGGTTTGCACAAGGATTTCTGACAATCGCGAAAAAGCTTACAAGGACCGGATACACTTTCCGGAATTGTGGATCGATGTCACAATTGGTGCAGATTCCAGTTTGGTATAGATATATAGGGATCTGTGCAATGCTACTTTGCAAATGTGGAAAGTAAAGCCATCAGGTGCAATGGCCGTGATCAAGCCTGGAGGCTTGGATCCCCAGTTGTAGCGGTCTGCTTCTACCTTTAGGATCTGGCAGACACAGTCCAAACCTTCTTGGAGCTGAAGGATCCGCCTGGTGGCTGTGCAGTACAAAGTCTTGAGCTTCACTACCAGAAGGGTCCGCGCGTCTGCAGTGACTTCAAGATCAGGCCTTTTGTGATCCTTATAAGTGGTTGTGTTGACCTCAATCTCCAACTCTGACTCCGTGACACAGCATTCAAAAAATGGGACACAAACTTAGCTACCCAGTTGGCTTTGAATCCGCCTTTCTGGTAGCTCTTGTGCATCAAGATTTGTTTGTAACTGTATGGATTGTGGAGGTTGATTGGCGGCAAAGCTTAAATTTTCACAATATTGGTACTTACACTGTCAAAGCCAAGCTTTGCTTTGGATTTGATTGCTATTTGAGATTGATCAAAATTTGTAACTGATGAATTTCATACATGTGATGCACGGTGCCAACTTTGAGACTTGTTTTCTTTTGACAAGACGCACAAAAGCATTGGCCCAAATCATGCAAAGGTGAGAAAGTCAGAGCTCTTTGCCATTAAGCAGTTTGTATGGTGAGATGTTGTCATTGGACTTGTAGGAAAGGCGATTCTGTTAGTAGACTGATGTAGCTGCTAACTTGGCCCAGAATTGTTTCCGGATGCCATATGAATGTTCCAATGAACAAGTAGTGTTGAACAGAGTGAGGTTAGGGTTTGGACGCGAGGTGCAGGCATTACTGATCTGCCCAAGGCCCGTGCCGCTCTCTCGTATTCTCTTTTGTTTTTGAAATGTACTTTTGAACCCCGCAAATTTCCAAGCACAAAAAAATGTGTTAACATGGTGATCTGATTGAACTACAACTCCCTTGACAAAATGACACACAATGTACAGGAAGCATCAGATCATGTATTCCTATGTAATAGGCATTATGCACTATGGCAAAAAAAAAGGAAAAAGATATGAAATACACACGGATTTTTAAAGAAATGACTTGTCAAAAAGCTTAAAACTTGTGATGTGGATCAGACGTCCAGCATAGCTTGCAAAATCAGAGCTAACATTTTGCGTGACTGGATGTTTGGGTGTGTAGCCCAAGTCACAATTGCATGGACAATCCTTTTGAGCAGAATTTCGCTGTTGTTGGTGGCTTGGAGCTTGCCCAAAGTCGATGGATTTATTTTAAGGGCAAGCCACCTAGAAAGGCGTTTGAATCTAGTGAGGAAGTAAAAAATCAGCTGTCCTACAAAATTGTTCCTGGAAAAACTTGCATTAGTAAGGAATTGTGGGAGATCTGGAAAAATCAAAGTGTCGGGATGGCAATTTACCTCGAATCCTCATAGCGCATTCCAAGAGTTTGTTGGCAAAGGATCTCAACCTGCGTCAACAGGCGATCCCAGAGCTGCGAATGGGGGGAAATAAATTGGTTGTGCATGCTAAGGAACAGCCGTCCAACTTCAAGCTGGATGAAAAATTATCTATGCAACTGCAGGATATTGTTGGAAACTGAAAGATGTGTAATTGAAACTATTACAAATGAAAACAAAAAAAAAATATTAAATATAATATTTTATTATTAATGTGTAACATATGAAATGATTTGTTTTTTAAAAACGCCACATATTTTAGTGTTTAAACACTCTTTTTAAGTAAATACACTATGCTTTGAGAGGTTTGTGGCATACAATTATATTTCTTGAGTGTTTTTTCCACATAAGTTTTTTTTTTTTTCAAGATACACTAAGCGCTTGAAATATGAGATAGCACTTTCATATTGTGTTTTTGAACACTGACAATCACATTCATTATTTTTCAATACAATCAATACAAATGTTAGGTTCTACTCAATTCAAAGGTTGTATGACTTTCAACTCTCTAAAACTCCCTGTTTTTATCCAAAAACTCATTCAATTCAACTGAAAAGAAATTATGGACACCAACATTTGCAGATACAAATACACAACATATATGTTATCAATCTTTCAATTGATTGTTCTACAAACAAAAAGTGTTCACATTCAAAATATCAAATAGCATTGCAATTAAACGTTCAGACACATAAAGTGAGCAACACAATTATGTACTTGTGTTTGAAGCAGCATAGCGCTGAACCCTCTCCTTATTTGCTCAGACTTTAGCACTGTTAAAGTTGAGCCATGTGATCCATGCTTTTCATTCCATCCAAGACATATCTGGATGTTCCTCAAACAAGTCAAACACTTTTAGAACTCCTGGTAGGTAGCCTTTTGTATAAGCGGTGAAGAGCTTGTGCTGAACCTGATTTCTTTATGGCCCAACATCAACAAACGGGTAGAGGTTGCAAGCGAGCTATCCGAGCTATCAAATCCATTATGCGGATATATATTGATTACTCTGGTGAAAACTGGAAGGAATAGCTCCCATTGGTTGAATCAGTCATAAATTCAACACCCCATCAAAACTTTAATGGCCTCACACCTCATGAAGTCAAACTTGATCAAACACCACAACCGCCAGGGTGGACTATTGCACCTTATCTTTTTGGGGCTATGATTGTATTAAAACAAGAAATTGTCCAAATTGTTCAACAACTATCTTGCCCTATGCAAGATTGATATGAATTACAATTCAACGTTGGCCAAAATGCTATTGCTTTATCTATTGAAGATCAGGTCAACTTTAATTGCCCCAACGTAACTGCTGAATTTGACAATACCAAATCAAACAAACTACTTCCAAAATGGAAAGGCCCATTCTGTATTACGGAAAAAGGTTCACCTGCTTATACTTATCAGTTGGATCTTAAAAACACTGCTATTGGCAATATATGGCCATACTTCTATGTTAATATCTTACAATCTCACATCGCATCCAAACATCCGATACGCAAACGCTTGCTTCTTTATGAAGAACCTGTGATGATACAAGGACAACCAAAGTATGCAATTGAAAAAATTCTCAGTGAACAATGTTGACAGAACAAACATGAATTTTTATTCAAATGGGTCAGGTATCCAGATCTTGTTTAGGATCCCAAAACAGCAATGTGCAACATTGAAGCTCTTAAGATCTGACGCACTGACCATTGCCCCATTTCACTCCTTCTACAAGTTGGTAACTGACCAAAAACAGTCTTGTTCTGCTTTGGGTTTCCGGAAAAATGATGATTAAGTGTAGCAGCCTCATTCTGCTTTGAGCCTCAAAGAGGCGATTGACTTCTTTAAAGAAAGTGCAACGCCTACTTACTCATCTTTTAAATAAAAGTTGTTCATATGCTATTTAATTCTTCAAAGATCATAAAGTGGTAGCACCTAACCCACATAACTATACATTTGTAAAATTCTCGTACTTTGCAAAAGCCAAATGTATTTCCTGCCTCCGCTTTTGTGCTCTATACCGCCTATATCGTCAAGATAAAGTAGTGATGAATGACCTACTTCATACCACACTTAACGGTGTAGCAATGATTTTCAGTACTTGACAAAGTATTGAAAATTTTTTAATGGGTTTTTGACTTGAGGCCATAAATAAAATAGGCCTAAGTCAATGGAGACTATTATATGCCCCACGTCCAATACCGCCATAGTAGCAATCTGAACAATTTCCCTAAGCCACTGGTTCAATTTCTCAGGAACACAGGTCCAATTTAGCTAAAGAATAGTTGAAGTAAGCCTCTTTATGACATGTTTCCTGAAATGGAAACGTGTCTTTGTGCCCAATGATTACACCGCTGTATTTGCAATAAGAAAAGTGGCTTCATAGTTGTTGTGATCAGCAAAAACGGGCGCAACCTATAAATAGTAGAGTACTTTCTGCTCCCGTTTGAAGAAATATATGGTTTTCTAAACCCACATTTGGTTCATACTGTTTGTTACTTTTACCGATTATTTCAAACAAAAGCGTACTACATAACATTTAAAGAAATGTAACAAACATAATTTTGACAGAAAAGCACAAGAGAGTTGCTACCATGTGATATGCAAATGTATCAGGTGGAAGTTCTATAGTTGGAGTTATTGTATACAAGAGAGGAAGGTATAGGTGCTCGAGTTTTGAAGACAAAATTTTTGTAGTGATGGATTGTATGTGTTTTTTGACATGGAGGTGTCAAACATTTTTTGATCTCAATATCTCTCCTTTGCTGAGTGGATCCCATCCTGGCTCCCTATATGCAAGGTTTTTTGATTTTGGGATCCAGTTAAGGTGTGCGAGGACAATTGTCACTGTGCAGCACTGAGTCTTTGGGGTATGTTTGTGGTGCTACTATGGGTGGCTGGCGACGCTTTTACAGTATAATTGCTTTAGGAAGCGTGTATCCCTGAACTTGGAATATGGCTTTTCACCTGCCAAACTTGAGGTATAAAATCTATATGCATCTATAAATACATATATGAGACTCAGAGCCATTTTACACAGCGGCTTCTGGCAATCTGGTGGATGGGCATTTTCCTCTGCCCCTAATCGACTCATAAAGACCAGCAGGATCAAGATCCTGCAGATTTTCTGGAGAGCTGAGAATAGAAGTCGGTTCCTCTCAGCTTAAAGGGGGTCTTACCATCCTTCTTTAATCCGATATCCCCTGGATGACCTCAAATCAGCCATCCAAGATCCATGCGGGCAACTCTACCTTGATACGAAGAGCTAATCGTCAAATTAACCTTCCACCAGGCAAGGTCACAAGGGCACCAAGTTGGATATTTTGGGTCAAAAAGGGCAATGCACCGATCATAGCCCCTGAACAGTAAAAAAAGGTGCTGAGCAACCAGCAGCTGGAGGCAATCGAGCAGGTCCTTCAAGAAAATCATTGGAAAGCCTTGTTGGGGTGTGCGCTGCTCTCAATGAATTCAGCGTTTATTACTCTCAAACAAAACTCCTGAGTCCTGAAGAGTCTTGGTGTTGGCAAATACACAGCTGTCAGCAAGCCTTTCCTCAATGAGCGCAAGTGTCTTATTCGTTACAACTGGACTGAAGAGTGCTTTCACTGGCTCTCAACCGACTGGAGCAATGTCATCCTCTCAGATAACTCATCCGTCACTCTGTTTAGCACCCAAAGGAAGCGGGTCTGGCATGGGCGAGGAGACAGCTACAAGTACGATCAGCGGAACCTTCAAAAGCGTGTTCAAGGCAATGGAGGCAGCGTCATGATCTGGGGCTGCATCACCCGACATGTAGTCGGCCCAATCTTCTTTTCAAAGGGGCACATCACTGGAGAAACCTACAGCAAGATACTCGGGGAGGTGTATCCACGTTGGCTTCGTGCGTTTTGGGCACGGCCATCTCGGTGAACCTTGGTCATCTGGAATTGAACATTCTGGATATCTTCTACAGGAAGACGAAGCCTCGCCGCACACTTGCAAGCACACCACAAAGGGGAAGATGGAGAACGGTGTTGTCCACTTGCCATACTGGCCTCCGAGCTGTCCGGATCTGAACATTATCGAGCGGGTGTGGGACATTCTTGAGAAAGGCATCCGGAATGGGGTTCCCTGCATTCTGGCAAGCCAAGTCTACGTGAGGCATTGAAGGAGGAGTGGTATTAAATTCCATTGGAAGAGATTCAGAAACTCTACATGCAGTGTGCATACCGTTGCGCGCAGATCTACGAAACGGGTGGCAACAGAGTTCTAGACTTTACATGACATGTCATTGTATTTCTACTCACCACCCCTCAAAAATGGTCCAAATAATGAATGGAAGACAGTTCTAGTCTCGCGCGGTTCTGTTCTACGATGTGGTCACATTGCAAGGCTGGTATTTGGACAAGGGTGGAAAGGGTATGAGCAGATGTGCGAAAAACCGTTGAAAAACGCGACATCGCTGTCAATACCTGTCCCATTGACGGAAGAAATACAGTTCTAGACTCGCCAGAGCCTGTTCTACAATGTAGGCCAGGAGGACGGTCTGGTGTATCTGGGATGCGAAAATGCCTGCAGAGCTGTTATCGTCAGTTACTGGAATGGCGAGGGGAAGATTGCTCGCAGCCCTGCTGCGCAGCTTAACCCAGTGTCTGGTACAGCATAAATGACAGCGTCTCAACTGAGAACTCCCGTCTCGAACAAACTGCGTTTAGATACAACCCTTCTCATCTCCCGCCTCACCCAAAATGTCCGCCACTATCCCACCCCCTACCCACATCCGCACCCTCACCCCAACCCTCACCACCTTCTCGCGCCCCTTCACCCGCTCCAACATTCTCCCCATCGGGATCCGCATGACATGCATCAAACTCCCCACCCACCAGCTCGTCCTTATCGGCCCGACCCCGCTCGACCCCACCACCCTCGCAGCGCTCCACAACCTCAACACACCCGTCGCGTACATCATCTGCCCAAATGTCGTGCACCACCTCAGTGTCGCTGCGTATAAGGAACACTGGCCCGACGCGAAAATCGTCGGCGTGAAAGGCCTACCCGAAAAGAGACCCGATATTACATTCGACCATGTCCTCACAACATCCACATCCCCCCCACTCCCGTTTGAACCCCACCTCCAATTCCGCCATTTCGCAGGATCCCGGAACCAGGACACGGCATACTACCACCCGGAATCACGCACCCTCATCACGGCCGACCTGCTCTTCAACTTACCCCCCACAGAACAGTACGGCCCCGACCACACATTCGGCCTATTTGCCCGCCTCGCCCACTCATTCTTTAAACCGGGAACGCGGTCGCATAAATTCTTCACCCGCTATGCGATGGCGGCTGATGCAGACGTCATGAAGAAGGACGTCGAGTACGTCGACCAGAATTGGAAGATTGAGCGAATTAGTAAGTTCTCAAACAGAAAAAATAGTCTTCTGTTTTTCGCGTCGCTCTCTAGAATCTAATCTAAACATCTCTGGGTCCTGCTTGCTCATTTCGTCATCTACTTAGTACCCGCTCACGGCGACATTATCGAAACCGACGCACACAAAGCATTCCGTGACGCTTTCGCTTGGTATTTCTAAACCCTCTTTGCGCGGCGGCCAGCGTCCCCACTTTATCGTTTCAGCGCTCGCCATGATTTTCTGTATATAGTAGTGCCCTGCTCTCTCTCTCTCTGTCATTTCCGTGCTGTGTCCTCTTTCTTTAAATATCGGTTCGCACTGTACATCTACTCCTGAATATATACTCAATCGTTGTGTCACTTACTGTCGAGTTGAGCAAACTGGTGCGCCAACAAGACGCTCAACCACCCGATGCCAAGCTGACAGATACACAGAGAGAAAATTATATATATAAGGAAAAAAAAAAGAAAGGTAGAGATACGATACGATACGCGGAAGAAGGGGAAGATATGTGTGCGTCGACAGCAAAGGGAAGGGGGGAAAGGGGGAGGGGGAATCGCCAAATACAACAAGAGGCCAACAAAATAAAACCAAAATACTACCCTATACCCACCGACTACATAACGAATACGGAAGACGGAAGACGGATACATCAAAAGAGCGAAAGCGATAACGCCCCAACGACAAGAACCTACAACACAACCAGCAGGGAGCCACCGGGACCTGACTAGCACATAGGCAAACGGAAGTGGAATCAGAGGGGGGGCTACGCCACAAGTGGGGACGGAATGGAGACGGGTGAGGAAATAGAGTTCAGGTTCTCAATCTACGAAATTTCCGTTCCGATTGGTGATTGGTGGCGTGAGAAGCTAGGCTTCTTCTTTCGCTGGAATATCTTTTTGATCTGTGTTGTTTTTTTCGTTGCGATGCACAAACTCGATGCTATTGGAACCGTCGGAAAGGGGAAGGGGGTGTGTGTCGTCGTATGTGAGACCCAGAAAAGGACCCGCAGATATTGGGCACCGCAATCGAGATGGGCAAGGTTTCCAGGTTCCGGTTTCCCATTCCACTGCTTCTCCTCCCGCTTGATTTCCGCAATTCCGACGTGCGAATAGAAAAGCAGGCGAGAAATAACAATAAGGAGGTTTCATGGCCAGTTGCGTGTCGTGAATTGAGGAATAGTTGGATCAATACGGGGTTGGGTCCTTCAAGGTGAAACCGGCCACGGAGTGTGTTGTAACTTTCCCAACCCACATCGGAACAGAGAGACAGAAGGGAAACAGAAAAGGAGCGGTAACATGTCGGGTTTGCTGTGTCGTATATTGTTTTGTTGGGCCGATAAAAAGAAAGTAGAAAGCCCCGCGTCGTAGTTGTTGTCGATGGCAAAAGATAAGAAAGCAGAAATCGTTCCGAATACTTAGACAGATAACCCTAAAATAACCATCATGGGAAATAAGCCGGTGGGAGAAGACAACGTTGATTCATTCCAGAGACTTGTGCTTTTTTGATGTTTTAGCGCGATACAGGAGCGGGCCAGCCAAAAGAGAGAGAGGTGGAGGTAATAGATTACGCGACGGTCCGCTTGATGGTTTTAAAGATAGGTAGACGATGGCCAAACGATTGGGTCCTACGCCGCTGAATGCCCGGGCCACCACCGTCGGCAAGAGTGTCGTCCTCGTCGCCTTCGTCGCGCAGATGCTCTTCTTCCAGAATAGTTTCACGGACGGGAGACGGGTGGCCAGACGGAGGCGGAGAAAGAAGCTGCTGGTGCTGCATCTGGAAGGACGCTGGGCCAGAATAGTAACCGCCAGCCGAAGTGGAGGACGAAGGAGGAGAGGAAACCATACCACCTCCATTGTTTCCACCACCAGATTTCATCGCCAGATACTGCTGGTGGCGGGCGGCATTCAGTTGCGTGTAGTAGTCACCGGCAGCATACTGGTCTTGGGGAAGCGGACTGCCTGGAAGGTATCCGCTGAAAGACTCGGACCGATTCTTGCCCCAAGGTCGAACGTCAGGAGGTACGAACCCAGCCGGCTGAGTGACGGAGCGAGAGCGGCGAGTGCGCTCGCGAGGTGGAGTTGCAAGTGCCGACGCATTGTCGTTGGGTATATACTCTCCGTTCTCATCGACATCGCCGCCGCCGCCTGCGGCATTCAAGGCGTTGTGCATCACCGAATTAGGAATATGGCGAAGAGAGGATGGGTGCTGCTGAGACTGTTGATACTGTTGTTGATGGTGGTGGTGTGGGTATATGTTGCCATCGACTTGAGCATCTCCGTAGTGAGAATCGTTGCGAGGATCTACCGTGCTCAGACGGCGGGCTTCGGCATAGGCAGAGGCGTTCTGGTTCATGGCCAGTTCTGTGTGGCTGCTGGACGATCCAATGTGAGTGTTGCGCATCATCAGCGACAAACGATCCATCGCATTCGGAGCGCCATGCATGTATCCTTCCGCGATCGGCGACACCACCTCATTGGCGTTGGACGGACGGCGGCCGGAAAAGTAGGCGTCTGCAATCGCGCGGTGATCATACATTTGGGACGCGGTGGGCGACGTGAGGGACTTTTGGCCATTGCCATTGCTAACTTTATTCTCGCGCATGTCGCCGCTCGTGCCGTTACCACCCGCGTTGCGAAGACTTCCAGTAGACATGGTGCGGGCCCTAGTGCGCGCCTGGTTCGCGGTCTGCTGGTCGACCTCCTCGGTGGGACTTTGTAATCCATCCGCGGTCTTGTCGCCACCACTGTCGCCTCCGCTTCCTTTCATGTTCCTTTCTACATTTTCGGTATGGATGAAGCAGCAGCGCTTGCCGTACGGACAGGTTCCCTTTTCCCAGAATGTTTTGCACATCTCGGTCTTGTATTTTGGATGACGGTCCACTGGGCGGAGTTCTACCTGCGAATGCGCAAACTGACATTTTGTTCCGTACCGGCACGTGCCAGTTTCTTCCCACGATCGACACAACTCGGTCTTGTACAGGCTCATTTTCTTGAGTTCTCGGTCCATCTTGTGCGAGGTGCCAATGCTCCCATTGTCTGAGGTGGCCAGTCCTTCAGCGTAGAGAGCTGGGCCAGTAGCAAGGGAGGCATCTGCTGTGGCCGAGCGTCTACGGGCATACTGTTGTTGCGGTCGGGCGGCCGGCGGAGGCGTGGCATTGGGAGTCGGAAGAGGAGGATCGGCATACGACAAAGGAGCTGTCATGTATCTGGCGGGGTGAACGTGACCAAGAGAACCACCACCTAGCTGTGCCTGGTGGTGGTGGTTGTGGTGGTGCAGTTCCGGTTCCAATGCCAGATTGTGATGCGATTTGGGATAGGCCAGCAGCGGCTGTTGAGAGTGAGGATGGGAATGTCCACAGTGAGGGACCGCTCCGACGGGAGAAAGAGGCTCGTACGACATGGTTCCTTGTTGGTAGGCTCCAAACCGAGGTGCCGCGACGCTTTGGTGATGATGGTGGTAAGACTGGTTGTTGTGACCCGTAATACCATGACTGTCGCCTGGGAAGAGTAAAGAAACAGGTTGAGTTTCCGATTTAGAGATCGGCAAGAAGAGCAGACTCTGTCCGTCTCAACATCCGTCGCGGAACACAAGCAACCACGACGATAGACGAATTCCGGTGAGGACATTTGATGTTCCCATTCTGCCAAAACTGATCAAATGCCCCCGGCGCAAACCTCTTCCAAGAAATATTACGCTCTGTTTGTCAAAGTCTACCGCCACCGGCCAGCCTTGGTTTCCCAGACCGATCTTCCATTCTGACTGACAGTTATAACAGAGTCACAGGAAGGCCCAACTCACCTTCGGGACGAGAATAGTCCAATTGTCCGTCAGCTTGTTCGTTGCGAGGAGTCGGAGCAGCGGTAGAAGCCGTATTAGGACTAGGAGCAGGGTGTTGATAAGCAGTCAGAGCAGTGACGGAACTGGTGCGGGTCGAGTTTCTGCGGATGCTCGTATTGGCATGATAAGTGTCCTGGCCTTCTCCTTGGGCTTGCTGTTGTCCTTGTAGCTGTGGGTTGTGGTGGTGGTTGTCGTAGCGAGGCTGTTCGAACATTGTAGAAGCTGAGACACTGGTGGGAGTATTGGCTGACGTCGAGTTGAGTCGAGACCTCGAGTGCAACAGGATGCTCATGGGAAGCCCGGGGGTTGTGTCACCAAGCAGTTGTCGAGAGAGAGAACGAGAGAGAACGAGCGAGGTGTTTCTTGTGTTGCAGTGGGTAGTGAGTTTCGATTGGAGGAGCTGTAGTTTGGAGTAGGGGAGTCAAAAGGTAGAGACAGGTGTCAAACGGGGGACGTAGTCGGCGTCAGAGAGTTGGAAGGGGGACTGCTGGGTGGGGAGGGCGAAATGAGTCAGTTGAAGGAGGCTATGAGAGAGATAGAGAGTCAGTTGCGGCGGCGAGCCATAGAATAGAAGGGCGGTGGTTGAGAAGGAGACAGCGGGGGGGAGGACTGGGAACACAGGGTGGGAATGGCGAGTGGGAATGGAGTGAGCGGGCAGGCGGGCAGGAGGCAGGTGGAGCGGGTTGGGCAGTGTTGCGTGCGGGTGAGAGAGTACGGGTACCGGTATTCGTGACTGGCGTTAAGTGTAAGTGTGACTCTCTCCGTGTGTGCCGCGCCTAAAAGTGAACTACTCCGAGTCGCCCCAAATAAGAAGGTTGTGCATTTACTACCACCACCTTCAATCTATCAATGGAGTGTGCACGGAGATATCACTGGAGAGAGAGAGAGAATGTACCTTCCTAGTAGCGATACCTATAGTCTACACACACACACACACACTGGCATATGTACACGCAGAAAAGCCCCAATAACAACAAATGCGGCAAATTGTCATGTCACAAAAGCCCCGCCCTAACAAAAAATGTGGCAGAAGCAACCCATACTACCCCCCCTCTGCCGCAAAGCCTCAAGCATCGTCATATATCGATACTAGGCATGTATGTAAATGCAATCCGCCGGTCCAGCCACCAGCCGCTGCTCATTCGTTCTGCGGTGGTCTGCGTGGGACTCACTGACCTGGCTGGCCCCTCACACGCCTCCGTGGTGCAACCCACGCCGCGGTTATGGTCTCTCGCTGGCGTGCCCTCACAAACACACACTGATCATCGATGCACAGAGTATCAACAACCAACCACTTGGTGCCCTTGCTCGGGTCGATCTGCAGCCAGAAACACAATACACCAGTTGACACCACCAGCACGACTTTGGTTGCATACATTGTCACGAGGTGTGTCAGTCACCGCGCACGTTTTTGCTGCTGCCGCCCATAAAGCGACGGAAAGAAATGATCAAGAGAGATTGGAAAGTATGGCTATGGAAATATGAATCTGATTGGGAGTCACGTACAGACATATATTTACACGAATGACAAATGTGTGGAGAAAGAGAGAAGGAGACAGAGAGACACGGCTTTTCTTGACGGATGATGCCTTCCTTGTCTCTGTCCTACGAGAATCTGACGGGCTGACTAAAGGTGGATTCATTGATTCAAGCCCATACCATATTATAGCATCCAAAGATCCAAGAACCTCCTCATCAATGGACTCGTTCAATCGTTCGTGACTTTACGCCATTCCCACAAAACATGGTGCAGCGGCAGAAACCACATCCAGCCTCCTCTCTCTCTCTCTCTCTCTCTCTCTCTCTCTCTCAGTCTCTCCTTAGAGTCTTCTCTCTTGTTGGTTTGTTATCAACAATGATGACACTCGCGTATCGCTACAACCGCCTCCGGGTGTCTTTTATCGTGTCTGCGGCTTGACCTATCACCCGCGAGCCACGTGAGTATAAGCCACGTTCAAGATTGCAATGCAAGGATTCCTCACATCCAGGGCGAGATGGCCGAGTTGGTCTAAGGCGTCAGGTTAAGGCCCTGATCTCTCCGGAGGCGTGGGTTCAAATCCCACTCTCGTCACATAACTTTTTGCATTCTTTTCCCAACGTTGATTCTCTCAACGCGTAAACTGTACGGTAGTTTTCGCAATCGCATCCCCTTTCATCTCGACATCGTTGACGACAATAAAAGCAACACCATAATGACAGACGCAATCACAGGTAAATCGCCCCGGCCTCCTCTCACCACCCCACCCACTCATCACTGTCTCCTCCTCCCCACAGGCCCCACCTCCCCATCCCTCCTCCGCCTCCTCGCCTCCCTCTCAGGCTTCTCCGCCGTCGCACTCGGCGCATTCGGGGCGCACGCACTCGCCCCGCGCCTGTCTCATCTCCCCGTTGCCGAGTCCACCAAACTGCTCTCCAACTGGCGCACGGCAGCAACGTACCACCTTATCCACTCGCTTGCCCTCCTGTACGTCTCGGACCGCGCCGAGATGCGACCCGGTGGGAAGACGGACCTCGCGGGCTACCTCTTTGCGGTCGGGAATGTTCTGTTTAGTGGGAGTATCTATGCCCTCGTCTTGGATCAGCGACGCAGCTTGCCGAGGAAAGTCTTGGGGCCCGCCACACCCGTTGGAGGCTTGTGTTATTTGGCCGGCTGGATCGCGCTGTATTGGTGCTGAGGAGTAACTGAGGGAGACGGGAGCTTGACCCCATTGGCAAGAAAATTCGCGGAAAAACGCCACCTTGTTGGTTGAACGAATGGGGGCCATGCAGTGTAGTGTAGTGTAGTGTATCGATTCATCACATATACGCGTGCCTCTGTGTTTGATAGGGAGACTTACTTGTACATACATCTAGCTGGAGCAATGTGAAACACATGGAACGAGCTTGAATCTTTAGCACGACGAGAATCGACGTTTCCTCGTTTCGCCATCACCGATTCGCACAATTCCTTTTCTCAAAAGACTTCAATTATATTCGAGGTTTGTGTATACATATATACATCAAGCGAGTGAAGAGCCGTGACGGGAGTTGTAGCGAGAGCGGTGAAAGAAAAAAACAAAAATAAAAAGAGGAGACACACACGGAAAGAGAGAGAGAGCGCGGGAAGGGGGAAAACGGGGGGATACAAAGGCCCACAGAGATTTGGAAGAAGAAGAAGGAAAAAGAAAGAAAAAAGAAAAAAAGTGCAATCGACCGACACACAATGAATCCCAGCAACGAGTATTCAACACGCTTGCGTTTTGGTATGTTTCATCATGTTTCGTGGCGTCGTGCTTGGGTTGTCGCATTAATTAATTTTGGGAAGTGGGATACATTTCCGAAGGGTTGACGGCCGTTGCTGGTGGGGGGTATACTCTACTGTTTTTATTCATTCTTTTTTTTTTCGATTTCATTGGGCGGCGACAGTGTTGTTGCTGGCCTTGTTGTCGCTGTGGGTGTGGTCCGCCACGTTATTGCTCGACCCGTCATGTTGGTGTCCATTTTCGCGCCCTCGCGTCGCAGCGACAGATCCCGGTTTCGCAGATGACGAGGCCGGACCCTGTTGCTGTTGCTGTTGTTGTTGTTGTTGTTGTGGTGACGACTGGACGTCTTGCTCCGATCCATGCGAGCGGCCGCCGCTGCTGTGATGGTGAGGCTGGTGGTGGTGGTGACGATGCGGCAGGCCCTGTGATGAGGATTGCGACTGGCGCTGCTGCTGCTGCTCGGTGGTGTTGTACGAATGCAGTGGAATGCCCGAAGGCGTTGGCGAGCGCGACCGGTACAGTGGCTGCTGCTGCGGCTGAATTTGTCGCTCGTCCTGTTCTCTCCCTACTGGCGCAGCTGCTGCCGGTATCGACATTCCTGCTGCCGCTACCGAATTGGAGGCGGGATACGCCGGTGACGGGTGAGCGTGGTGCGATGCCGAAGCGGCCGATCCAGACTGGGGCGAAGGTGGACGCTGCGCCTGAAGCGGCTGCTGTTGCTGCTGATGCTGGGACGAGTACTGTCCCAGCTCTTCCAGTCCCTGCTCAGACGGATGTTGATGCTGCGAGTACGCTTGATGTGGATAATGAGGCTGATGATGCTGAGAGTACTGAGAGGGATGCTGGTGCTGTGGCTGATGCGCAGTTTCGTAGGGACCGGGATCACGGTACTGCTGCTGCTGTTGATGTTGTGAATGATGATGAGAGGAACGTTCCTGTTGCTGCAGATGGTGCGGCAATGGGCGATGCTGTATGGTGCCTGGTTGCCCAGGGGCCGACCGGTTATCGACACCGTAGGCACCACCTCCATGGTGGTGAGCCGCATGATGTGAATCACCCGGACCAGGCGGTCGGTGAGAAAGATGGGGCGCCGTGTGTTGCGGCGTGTAAAGCGGATACTGTTGTTGCTGTTGCTGAGGCGGCAGCTGCGGTTGTTGCTGTTGTTGGAGCGGCGGTAGCCCCTGCTGCTGCTGCGGTTGATAGTACTGTTGTTGCGGATCTGACCCCGCAAGACCAGCCGACGACGGATGAGGAGAGTAGACCGATTGTTGTTGGTGGGGTTGAGGATGGTGCGCCTGGTGCATCGGGTACCCAGCCAAAACCGACGGAGGAGGAAGTCCAGTGTGTCGACTATGCATGGAGTGAGACTCATCTCCCGTCACCATCCCGCGAGGCGGAGGTGGAGTCATGGGTATTTGATGGTCGCCACTGCTGGTGTTGCCGGCAGCGTGATCCATGCCAGGAGACATGGGGTAGTCGTTGGACGCGTGGCCACCGCTTCCCGTCTTGTGGTGCATCAAAGCGTAGTGTCCAGGCGCGCGGCCACGGACGACGAGAGGAGCCGATTCGGTAAACGCAATCCGGCAGCGGCCCTTGTCAGAAAACTCGGCATAGAGCTCGGCCACAAGCACATGGTACTGCTGAGCTGCGCGTCGCTTTCCGTTGTTGGCGGTGGCTGCTTTGAACTGCAGGCGGTCAAAGGTGACTGTATGGAACGTGTCGACTGGAGCGCCCGAGCCCAGGCCGTAGCCATTGGGAGAGTCCTGGGGCTGGCAGAGTCGCGATTCGGGAACGAGCTGCGGACCCTTGTCGCGCTTGGCCGTGTGCTGCACTAGCTCCACCTGCCGTTGCCCGTTAGACGTTCGTGCCGTTATGCCGACGTGAAACGCGGTGACAGTCTGGAAACGGCCGTCCACAGCGACGATGCAGGGCAATTCCACGCGCTGCCCAACATGGTCGATGGCTGAGAAGCCCATGCTGACTTGAAAGTAGTTGCGTCTGTAGCAGGTCCAGTCACCATCGGCAACGAAAAAGCCGCGCTCGACGCGTGGATTCAATCGCAACATGTAACTATGGCAGAGAGCAAGGGATAGCAGTGATGATGAGTCTTGGCCTTTACGATAATGGAAAGATCAGGAAAAGCTCTGGATCCCTTCACTTACGATTTGGAACGATCCATATTGTACACCGCGCATGACTGCGTGGTCGGACGCCAGTACGGAGCAGCTTCCTGCCACTGCTGATGATGGAGCAAGACCGACTCGTGCTCTGCTCTCAAAACATCTCTGGAGATGCCGGGAATCACGGCAATGCCGCCCGGAGCACCATAAGGGCTGGCGCTGAGCGGAGCACCGCCTTGTTCGCGAGCCTGTTGTTGTTGCGAGGCGCCGGCGGCAGCAGCCAGTTGCTCGGGACTGCCGTTCCTGTCGGGACCGAAACGCGGCGCAGGGAGGTGGGGTTGTGGATGGGTGGGATACAGAGGACCGGGTGGAAGAACTACATGACGATGTAAATACAAAGCACATATGGGACAGCAGTATGTGAGCAAAACATCTACGTGTAGACAAAAAAGAAAGGAACGCGTCGCAGACATTTGTACTTACGTTGTCCGACATGTGGCGGCGCGGCACTGTGCTGCTGCGGCGGCGGATAAGACGAAGACATGGCCGGATGGTAAGCTTGCTGAGGCAAAGGTCCAGGAGCAGCGGTGTTTGTTCGGATAGCTGGCAATGGCGGAGGAGGGGTCTGGTTTTGTGGTTGCTGTTGGTACGGTGAATACGGTTGTTGATGGTTGTCGCTATGATGAACGTGAGCAGCCAGCGCGGGTGAACTTGGCGACGCCGACTGTTGCTGGTGCTGCTGCTTGGAAGGGTGGAGGCTCCCGGCCGTCGGAGGACGGTTCGAGACGGCATTGACGGAATCTCCGCCTGCAGGAATGGTGGAGGGCGTTGGTGATTTCATTTCGGAAGCATCCACAGGTGCAGGTGTTGCCGGCGGTTGTTCTTCTGGGGATATTGTTGAGGCTGATGACAATGAAGGCTCAGCGACGGGAGCAGCAGCTGCCAGTGGGGAAGGCGAAGGGGTAGAGGTAGTACTAGGAGCGGGAGGAGCTGAAGGTTGAGCGGCCCTGCTGGTTACAGTTGCAGTTGCAGTTGCTGATGCCGGTGATGATGGTGATGCGACACTGGCAGTTGTTACAGCAATGATCGTTGCAGCAGCACTTGGTGTGTCCGTGGGGACCTTGTCTGCCAGAGCCAAAGCGTGATGAGCCTGGAGGGAACCAGCAGGAGGCGGAGCGCCAGGGTCGGACTCCTTTTGATGGAGTGGTAAATTGGTGTCGCCAGGAGATGACATGGCGACGGAGCCGTTTCTTTCTGAAGCGAATGCTGATATCGTGGGAAAGCGGCTCAGCTGAGGCGGAAGGAGGCGTCGAAGGTTGTTGGACGGGGGTTGCCAGTAGTCTCACGGTAGCGTGCTTGTTTTGTTGTTGTAGGTCTTTTTTGCTGCGGGTAATGTGGTAGGGAGGTGTTGACCTTCCGCGCAAAGGGTAATGAGAGCGAGTTTGATTGAGAGTCGTACTGGGTGAGACAAAAAAAAAAAGAGGCGAGGCGAGGCGAATTGGGAGGGAGGGAGGGAGTGATGAGAGGAAATGAACGCGCGGAGGGCCAGGCGAAAGGGCAAAGCGAAGGGTCAGACAGAAGACAGAGAGCGAAGGGAAGGTGAGACAAGCACTTTCGATGAGTTGACTGACTGACAGTGACAGATGACTGACTACTGTACTCTGCGCTACCGGTAATAATAGCAATAATAATGAGAATAATGATGGTGATGATGACGATGATGAAAAGGCAATCAACACGGCCGACGCACACACTCACGCTCAGAAGGGGCAAAAAATAGGTCAAGTGCGGACGAATAATTTCGGGGGTAGCCACTCTCGTCGTTATTTCACTCTTTCTCACACAGGGGAAAGAGTAAAGTAGTAAGTAGTACGCAGGGCAGAACGATTTGATGATTGGAATGGTGACCGATGAGATTAGGAACACCGATTGTGAGACAAGAGTCGAGGGAAAAGTTTTTTTTTCTTGTAGAGGAGTAAGGCCACGCGCGCGTTCTCGCTCTTCACACTTCTTCTTCTTCTTCACAGTTTTCCTTTCTTAGGACGCCATCAAGTCAGTCATCAGTCGGTCGAAGTGTGAAATTGAATGAACACGCCATGCGAAATGTGAGTCATTCAGTGTCACACAAAGAAAGGGAGTCAAGCCAATCGACACGTTTCTTCATTAAACCGAATATGGGCGGCGGTGGCACACAATGTGTCACAAACTCACTCAAAAATAAGGCACACAATGTCACACCCATTTCTATCTTTACTCGCTCTCGCACGTCGGTCCAATGGGCTGAAATACGTATCATGAAGTGCCCTGCGCAATCCTTGGCTGTCGCACACACCATTTCACTCCATCACGTGTCTCACTCATCCATCCTACATTCATCCAAACTCACAGCCACCGCAGATCGCAAAAAACGGGCCGGCCGCTTTCAGTTGTGGAACCACGGAAATACGGATGAATTGTCAGCCCACGTGCAAGTCCAAATCACATGAGCGAGCGAGCACAAGTTCCGCTCCGCTGCTTAGTCGGGCGACCTCTCCCGCTTCCGCCTCTGGCTCCCACCCCACGCCTATACGACCCGATACGATTGTGGGGAATGGCTCTGATACGATGGATGGACGGGATGGGAGAGACGCAGGGAGAGCCGTTTTGTTCGTTGATCAGATCGCTCGGTTATACAACCTCGTGTTCGCGCGGGTACAAGAGCGGCTATACAAACTCGTGTTCGGGGGCGTACGCTCGTCCGTTAATGGCATATTGGCCGTCTCTCCAGGCACACGCTTCGGCGCTTATACAAACCCGTGTTCGGGGCGCATATTCGTCCGTCAAGTGGTACATTGTCGCCTCTCCATGCTTCGGCAAAAGCACGGGGTGCTAGCTTGAACTTGATTCATTAGCATTGCGAACAAATTTCAAATTTACAGCGTCGTGGAAGGAAGCAAGACCAGTGCGACTACGTACTCGGTTTTCGCGTGTCCACTTGCGCTCACTACCCGAGATATTGAATGTGCGCCAGATCGAATGAAAACAATGGAAAAGGAAAACGATATAAAAAGGAGCCCGAGTGACGAGAGTGGGATTTGAACCCACGCCTCCGGAGAGATCAGGGCCTTAACCTGACGCCTTAGACCAACTCGGCCATCTCGCCTGGATGTATATCGAATTTTTAGTCTCAACTCCACTATATCAACTAATGTGCGCCTGGATTAAGCCAGATCCAACCAGCACAACCGACGGCTGCGCCACGCTTGCTTGAGGCGCGTTCTTTGGCTGGGACGGCACCCTTGCTTCTGTCTTCACTTGTAGACCCTCGGAAGACTGAATGAATAAACACTTCGAGGGGTACACGATGGATAATGTCTCATTACACCTTCTTCCTAAAATTGAGCCCGTGTTCGAAAATGCGTAAAGGAAACATTGCGTCCATCTATCAGGCACTCATTCTCTCTATCCAAAAAAAAAAAACCCCCCACATGTTCCCTCCGTATCCTATCCCGCTCTGCCCTCTCTTTCCCTTGCTCCTTTGATCCTCTTGATGCATTTGTCGCTGTGGATGCAAATTTATCACTTGGGGTGATTTCCAATGCTTTAGGGAATCTCGCATCGATGTGAGGAGGTGGTTGTGCCCAAGATCCAGATTTTTTTGTCAGAGAAGAAAGACGTCCCGCTCTGACAACCAGGCGAGATGGCCGAGTTGGTCTAAGGCGTCAGGTTAAGGCCCTGATCTCTCCGGAGGCGTGGGTTCAAATCCCACTCTCGTCATAAGGCTACATTTCTTTTTGCCTGTCTCTCATCTTTTTCTTTCTTTTTTTTTTGTTCTCTTCAGGGTCTACCTTTTCACGGCAATACTCCTCACTTATCCTGGCCCCTCCCAAATTAATCTTTCTCCCCAAGCTTATGGTGTTGGCCAGGATGCGCATGTTTTTTTTTTTGTTTCATTTTGTCAGTTTACATCAAAAAGCATGGCACCCCGATCGGATCACCTCACAGGCCCCCACGGCGTCTTCAGAACGAATGGATGGGTCCATTGGGCTCCCGTGATACTGTGATACAGAGTGATTGGGAGACGCGAGCAGATATTTGAATCGGGTCCTCCAAGAAAAAAATGCTGCTTGGGTAACAGAATGTTGGCTGGTGCACCATGTTGCACACAGATGCACAGATCGTTTTTTTCAAAACGGTTCGGGAAGGTCAGTTGTATTTTTACATGGGTGTATGGAATGATGGATCCACTATTTACTTTTGATTCTCTCGGACTGTTGGGCTAGATGGGTCGTCATCTTGCTTTGGAGATATGAATATCATATATAAATGAGAGGCTACATGTCTTCAGCTACAAGCAAACAAAATGAGCATTGACAATTGTCGGGAAGCCCTATATAGAAGATGTGCGGTGTCGCTTGGCATGTATGTTATCTAGCTCAACTATCTAACTAACGGCCTGCAGAGGTGGATTTTACGGTCGGTTGCTTGCCATCGAATTCAGCAACCTGGCTTCGTTTGCTGAAGGGGTGCTGGAACAAGCAAACAGAACGACACGTTAGAATTCTCTCCCCCCACCTCTCTTGGAGTTCGGTTACTTACACTATCGTGGCCCGTAATAATCTTGCTTCCCTCGCCACCGCGGGCATCGACGGGGACATACGCGCGACGGCCCTCGCCTGTGTACACTTGTCGCGGGCGCCAGATCTTGGCATCCTTGTCGTCAATGGACTCGACCCAATGTCTGCAAATGGAGAGGGGGAATGAGAATTGCAGCAGAGAAAAACAATAAGGCGAAAAGAAGACCACGTGGGGCAAAAATTACACAACTTACGCGAGCCATCCAGCAACTCGAGGGATCGCAAACAGGACCGGGAAAAAGTCGGTTGGGAAGCCCATGGCTAATATGCGCGATCTTATGAGATGGCCATGCCCATCAATGCGTCAAGGAAGGATCTCCCAGTCACACCTACCCTTGTAGATCAACCCGCTGTAGAAATCCACATTCGGGTACAGCTTCTTGGCCGTAAAAAACTCGTCTGCCAATGCCCTCTTCTCCAGCTCAATAGCGACTTCAATCAAGGGTTCCTTGCCGCACACCTCAAACACCTCGTAGGCAATTTTGCGAATAATCTTGGCACGCGGGTCGTAGTTTTTGTACACGCGGTGCCCGAAGCCCATCAATTTCCGCTTGCGCTGCTTCACCTCTTCCAAAAAGCCCGACACCTTCTCCACCGTGCCGATGTCCTCCAACATGCGCAGCACAGCCTCGTTGGCACCCCCGTGCAGAGGCCCGTAAAGAGCAGCCGCGGCACCGGCGACGGCGCTGTAAGGATCCACGAGAGAGGAGCCAATGTGGCGCATTGCAGCCGTAGAGCACTGAACCAAAATGCAGGCAAGAGTCAGTGCGGGCCACGATCTCCTCACAAGAGGAGGAAAGATGATAGGTCATGGTTGCACGTACATTGAGCTCGTGGTCGGCGTGCAAGATAAACAGCACGTCGAGAGCTTTGGCAAGCTTGGGGTTGGGCTTGTAATTTTTTTCGCTGAGATGGTCCATCATGTACAAGAAGTTTTCCGTGTACGACAGATCGTTTCTGCAACGAGGTTGACGTTAGCCTAAGTAACAAGAAACCCACACAGCGCCATCACGTAGTTTGTCAGCGGGTGGATGAGTGATATGTGTGTGTGTCTACCGTGGCGCGTTAAAGTCACGTCCGATTCGGTGACGGTAGCAGCTGGCCGCGACGGTGGGGATTTTGCCCATTAGACGCAGAATCTGCTTGTTGCGGACGCGCACGTTGTTTTTGTAAATGTCGTTTCCCTAGACACCAATAACGGCATATCCACAGGGAGAGTTAGCTAGTGCAGCGCACTCAGACACCTGTTTGGTGGCAAACTTACGGCGAGGGCTGGGTTGGCTTCAGGATGGAAAGTCGACATGGCTGCAACGGAGCTGATGAACATTCCCATCTGCGACCACAAAAAGGAAGAGGATCAGAAACGAGCCCCATCAAAGGCCATCGTCCATCGCGCGCCACACGCACGGGATGTGCATCGTAATTGAACGACTTCATAAGCTCCTGCACGCGGGTGTGGATAAAGGTGTGACGCATGACCTGTCCCGTCCACATGTCAAGCTGGGCCGTCGTGGGGAGCTCTCCATAGATGAGGAGGTAGGACACTTCAAGGAAGGTGGACTTTTCCGCGAGCTCTTCGATCGGGTAGCCGCGGTACCGCAGAATGCCGCGATCGCCATCAATGTCGCAGATCGTGCTGCGGCACACGGCCGTGTTTTGGTACGCGGGGTCGAATAGCCTGAACGAGGTTCGAGATATATAAGAGGCCCGCCCCACCAAATAGAGTGGTTCGTGAATCTGTGGAGATACCTGAGTCCAGGGTTGGGGCCGTCCTTGATTTTTTGGAAATCTGTAGCCTTGATGGTCCCGTCCGTAATGGGTACTTCGTACGTCTTGCCCGTGCGGTTGTCGAGAACAGTGAGACTAGGTCCGTTGCTCCTGCGGTGTTGACGATGAGCACAGATCAGCCGTGACTGATACATCGGTGTGATTGCTAATATGCATACCTGCGCGGAAGAACAACAAAGCTCGTAGCATCGCCGTTGGCACCTCCGATGTCGAAACTCTGTCCGGACTTTTTATCTGTCAAGACGAGTCCAGAGGGAATGCTCACCGCACTAGATATTGGAAAGTCGCAGGAGAAAGCATTAGAACATCGTCATAAACACACTCGCATTTGCGACTAGTAAAGCCTTGTCCCATCGTTGCCAGTCAGTTCTTACGTTTTGGTGGTTGCGCCAACCGCATCCCTGCTGGCGGCGAGATGGTTCGCAATGGCGCCAATGCGGTTCATAGGGTCGATCATTGTCGTAGGCAAGGCGACAGACAGCTGACGGAGTGGAGGATGAATCAAAAAGAAGGGATTTGTTTTGCTATAGGTTGAAATGAGCAGATGGACCGCTTGGGGGGATGAAAGGAGAGAGATAGGAAAACGCCGGGATGAGATATCTCTTTGGCATGTGAGACGCGTGAGGTGACGAGTGTGACTCGCGCCTCATCTCATCCTCCCCCATCCTCTCTTCCTTTTTCTTTTTTTTCCTATTCCTGTTACAGGATGCCAGTCACGTCACTTTGAAAAGATTAATGAGAAATCCCTTCATCTCACCTGTCGACTTCCTGGCTGATCTGGTGTATAACCCTCATGATGACGACAGCTATCTCAACTATTTCATTCTCCGCCACCGTCCAGAGATTGACAGTCAGAAGCGTTATCTGACGGAGCCAGCAATTCTTGAGAGCCTCCCCCCGGGTCAAGCGAAGGGGATATTGATGCTGCGTCCAAAGGGAACGGGATCGGCTAAGCACCACTTAACACCTGGCTGTTTAGAAACATAACCTCGCTGCGGAGCAGAAGGAAATGGGGTAATGGATTTCATGACGCCCCGATGTTGGTCTTGTTTACTCTTGATCTGGCACATCCCGCTCAAGTTGAGGAGATGGGGATTATAGCACCCGACTGTCCCGACCATGAATGACGATAGGGTTGTGACGTTGACCAGAGATGTCCAAAGGCATGATATATATGCAGAATGTTGCAATGTCGCATCCGTATCACCTTCTTTGCAAAATATATCCAGTCCAGCCATTTTTATATCGGAGACAACATTATACCTCTGCCGGGTGCTGTCAAAACGAAACGAAGCGGCCATTTTGAAAGTACGTCTGGTTGTGGCGTTTCGTTAACCGCAGCCAGCGTGTCTAATGCGGGATGGCGGCCGCGACGACCAATGAAGACGCCGATGCGGCAATGTCGTCTTCTGGACCTCTCGCTCACAGATCGCCTTCGGCCGCTTGTGTACTTACTGTTCTCACACTGATGCAGCGTTCCCCCACCCGATTGATGCAGTTCTTTTCTCGGCTTTTTGCGCCTATCGTTAATGTCGACCGACTCTCTTAAACCCCGCTGCCTGATCAACTCAAATGTGGTCATGACTGCACGGTAGGCGAGTGACCCCGGTTGTCATCGCTTTCGCAGAGTTTGCCAACCCTCCGGCCGCTTTTCGGGGCATCGAGCTGATGTGCTTTCCGCGCCCCACGTTGCGTTTCAGTGTCCGAGACAAGGCAGTGCCAGCAGACGATCATAAGACCTTCCCAGAGGATTACCTGCCTGACTGACCCGCGGATCTATTATATTCCAAGCATGATATAGGTAACGCTTCTCTGTGTGGTCTCTATGAAGTAATGCGACCTTCAATAAGAGATATCTGCCTGTCACTCATCAGTCTAACTGAAAACAGTGGTTGGGGGAGGGAATGTGTGATGCGCGATCCAGATGTCCGAAAGTCGCTTTGCTTACGAGATCAGCGAGTTTTAGCGTTCAAGTCAATTCTGAGACCTCTGACTTCTCCCGTTCTCTTCTTTTTTTCTCCCCATCTTACTTCTACGACGAGACTGTGAAGGTTTTTTTCCTTCCTTCCTCTGTCCTTATTTGGATTGGATTGATTGAAGTGCCCCGCTCTCCGTCGCTCGCACTCTCACATCGTCGTTGCGCTCCGGCCCCGCTCTCGCTCTCTGAGTGTCCCTGTTCGTCTTGCCGGGGAACAATTGCCCACGATTGCACGCGCGTCAAAATAGCTAAACAAGACCAGCAGTTCTCCAACCCACGCCCCGTTGTCCCGCTTTTTCCTGCTGGGTCTGAACAAGCCGCTCGGTGTGCTCTCGAGAATGAGAATCACGAGAAGCTCCCTTCCATCCGTCGCGGGGTGCGTCAATGCCCCCGCAGCAGGAGACACGGGTGAAACTGCCAGGTGGGACCCGACAGTCGTACCTGCAAAGGAAAAGCTGAGATGAACCGCGCATCGTGAAGCACCCTGGCGCACATAACTGAGTGTCTGAATGTTTTTGTTTGCATAGCAGCTCAACCCCGACCGACAGCCGAACCCGGACGCTTCGTACCAGCCGCTCCGCGACAAGCATCGAGCTACCCGAATCCGCAAAAGCGTCGGAAGCGGGAGGGAAAAAAGCCAAGACTGTGCGTTCGCGATGCGCGCTCCTGTCAGAGGATATCGTAGTACCGGTGGAAAAACAGAGCACACTGGACGAACATGAAGAGGAAGCAGATGACGAAGAAAGCATCATGCCGCTACGGAAACGGTTGCGGTCCAGTCTATCTGGGTCAACATTACCGGTGCACCCTGTGAAGAACGACGCTAAGAAGACCAAATCGGAGAAGAATAACTCTTTTGCTACCCGGAAGGTTGAGGTTGTTTCTCCAGTAGCTGCGGCTGATGCTGCGGATCCGTCCGACTCGTCTTCCCGGTCCCAGATCCGCAATTTTTTCCAGTCCGCGCTCCCGGCGCTGTTCGAAGACCCCATCAGCTCCGCCAACGACAAGCGCAGCAAACACCCCAACCTCGGCACCTGTCTTTTAGAACACAACCTCGTCCAACTACTGGACGCCGGCGGAATACCTGCATCAGGGAGACGACCCACCATGAGATCAACAAAAACTCGTAAATTGGACGACCTCCCCACCGCGCTCCAAGAATGGCTCTCGCCCCCTTCCAATCATACCGCAGCCCGAAAGGTCCGCACGGCCGCAAAACGTCAGAAACCGCCGCAGCCGCCTCGCCCGCCTCGCCCACCGGGTGCCTACGCCCGCGACGCTGAGAAACGGTGGGCCGGGCCGCCGCTGTTGGAAGAACTATACACGAAAAAAACGTATCTGTGTGCAGGTCTATATTCCAGCGCCTACAAAACCGCCATGCCTTCTCAATCCACCTCTACCAACTCCACCTCTACCACAAAAGCGCCCGTGCTGCCTCTACCTATGTATTACGGCCTCACCCTTCTATCTACCCAAGTCGACTTTACTCTCCCCTTTGACCTCTTCACCTACGCCAACCTCGCCCCGGGCGGCGTCCAGGCCGTCTACGCCCAGAACCCGCAAAAACCGCCTTCGCATTTCCAGAAAATCAGCAAGAATATCTTTGTGGACCGCAGACCCGCGAAATGCAAGGAAACGGCTGTCTGTCATTGTGAGATACCCGCCGATGGAAGCTCTGCGTGTATAGAGAATTGCCTCAACCGCTGTATGATGATTGAGTGCAACCCAGAGACCTGCCCGGCAGCGGAAAAGTGCGCGAACCAGAGGTTCAGGAATAGAGAGTCGGTGGATGGGATACAGGTTGTTTGGGTAAGCCATCGCACACAAATGCGAGCCGCATTTGTGTTCTCGCCTCCATCCTCGTTGAGTCATCTTTAGACATCCAACGATACTAATCATCGTTTCCCCCCTCTCGCGACTGTTCCCCTCTTGCCACAGACATCAGGCCGCGGCTACGGCCTCCGTTCCACGACCCGCATACCTCCTAGCACGCTCGTTCTCGAATACCGCGGCGAAATCATTTCCCAGGAGACTTGTCTGGACCGCATGCACGACATGTACGCCAACCTCGAAAACTACTACTTTCTCAACTATGCCCGTGGCGAAGTCATTGACGCCTGCCGCAAAGGCACCGACGCGCGGTTTGTCAACCACTCGTGCGAACCCAACTGCCATATCGAGAAATGGATGGTGGATGGAGAGTTCGCCGTCGGATTGTTTGCGACGAAAACGATCGAGCCGGGACAGGAATTAACGTATGATTATCGCTTCGAGTCGTTTGGACCCATGCAGCGTTGCCTGTGTGGCGCGGAAACATGTCGTGGATTTATTGGGGTGAATAAGAAAGTGGAGGTTCAGAAACCCGCCGTCCCTCCCTCAACGCTTCGTAACGGGCGCAAATCCAAACGGAAAGGAAATGCACCGACCCGCAAGACGCGCACAGCAACAACGCAACCTCCATCAGCTCCAATTCTGCCATCCTCACTACCATCCTACTGTGCTTCCCCGCCGTCCGAGTCCCCATCCTCGTCTGCTGCCTCATCCCCCGCACGAAGCACCGCTACCCCCAGTCAACCTCACCCCCAGCAGCAGAACCTATCAATGGTGCAGGAACAGCAACAATCTCAGAGAAAAACCCACAAAGGCCGCCCTTACGTTCTCGAACGCGAGTTTTGGCTCGCCAAACACCGCCAGCAGACTTTGCTCGCCTCTTACAAGAATGTTGTGAAAAATAGGCAATTGTACTCGACCATGCGCATGTTTCTGGTCAGGTGTGTCCTGAAGGGCGCGGTGGGCCTCGTGCCTTCGTCACTCGCTCGTCGCATGACCGTGACGATACCATCGACACCAACGCAACTCGTAGTAGAGCGACCCACCGAATCGTTATCACCCGCGGCGCTCCGATTGCGGGTTACGCGGCGTAAACGCACCCTCGATGATCTGGTTTCGGATTTGTGGACGCGGGCGGCGTGCGCGGACCCCAGATGGTCGTCGGTGCCCGACACGGCTGAGGACACGGAGGAAGAAGACGGACAAGCTGAAGAAGAGGAGGAGGATGTATGCCGAGAAGAAACGAATGAGATTGAGATCATTGGTCTGGGAGCGGCAGAGGTTGGAACGAGTGATGCAGGAGCAGAGGATGAGCTCGTGGATATGCCACCACCCCAGACGCCAGCGAGAACGGAAGCGGAGGGGGGTCCGAGCAAAAACGAGGGCAGAGTTACCCGCGCATCGGCTCGGAGAAAGAGCGGAGAATGCGATCGTGACACGCAGAAAGTGGGAGAAAGGAAGCTTGCACCGCGATGTAAACGTGGTGCTCCCACTACGGCTACGACATCACCCACCGACCCGCCCCTATCGGATGACCATGATGGGGGAGAGAGTGATGAGAATCAGCGACGGGCTCCTTCTCGTCCTCATCGGCAATCGACGGTTGCTCATACGTATTCTTCCGCGCTGCATTGGACCAGGAGTGCCGCCAGCGCGCCCTCCCTTATCCCTGGCTCCCCCGAGGCCGCTGGCGCTGCTCCAGCCACGAAACCGCCTACTCGCGCGCGACAACAACAGCAAGAAGGCCCGAAACACGAGGCGGGAGGGGTGGGGACAATGGAGGTGGAACCTCGGCGTACGTCGAGCCGCTTCAGTCATGTCGCCAAGCGGGTTGAAGAGATGGACGCGCGTCCCAGCAGCGGCAGGGGCAGGAGCGGCATGGGTGCGAGTGTTGCGTTGAGATCGGGGATGGCGCCTATCAAAACGAATAACAGTAACACTGGGGAGAAGACAAGAAAGCCTACCAATACCACCCCCCATACCGGCGAATTACCGACAGGATCCCACCAAAACAAGACGGTGACCACCATCCTCCGACATACCACCACCACTACGACCACCACCCACATTACCACGACCACGGGCCAAGACGACCACCGCGACGCGAGACATACGCGCAGCCGTACGGCGGGCCAGGCTGGTGCCAACACAAAGCTGGGCAGTCGTAAACGTGGACGCGACGAGCACGTGCACGAGGACGAAGAAGAAGAAGAAGAACAGAATGAGAGTGCGGGGCGAGGTGGTGCGGACAAACGGGCGGTGAATGGGAAGCCGAGCACGAAGAAGGGCCAACATGCGGGGAAGCAGGAACAGCACCCGTACCCGCACCCGCCCGATCCTACCACCACCCACCCGACGACCCTGACGACGACCACCACCAGGAAACGAAAAGCCCTCGCGCAATTGGAGCAGCCTGCGCGACCGTCCCGCCTGCGATGATGAAACAACGACCCGCGAACCGCAACCGCTGCACCCCGACGAGCGCAAATGCAAAATGACAGGACCCAACCCCCCGCGCCGTCGTCCATGCGCAACCGACCACCACCCGCTACCACCCCCCCGCCCCCCACCCGGCCCCCATTGTGCGCTGCTGAAATTGTGAACCTCTGCGAATGAGATGCATGAATCCCCCTGCCTTTTTTTCTTTTTCTTTCTTTTTCCTTTTGTTGCTCTCGCTCTTGCCGTGCCCCCCGTCCCTCATGGTGCGCGATATAACAAGGCTATAGAGCGGCAAAAGCGCACGAAAAAAAAAAGAAACCCCACGTACATCATACCCTCTCGCCCCGCCCTCACCCGCCTCCGCTCCGCACCGCCGCCGCGGCGTTGGTGTGGAAAGCAAAGCGGCGGGAATGCCAATGGCGCCGGCGGATTGTGGTATATAAATATATATATATAAACCAGCTTGTTCTCTTGTTGGAATAAATGTACAAAAAAAAAAAACCCCCCTCCCCCCCCCAAATCATGGGTTGTTGTGTGATGGTACGAATTTGGGTTTTTTTGGTATATCATCTGATTCGGAATGTGACAATCCAGGGAAGGGGAAAGAAAGAATAAAAGTAGATCATAGAATGATTTGTGTAGGAAAAAGAATGAAACAGAAAAATAAAGTGACGAGAGTGGGATTTGAACCCACGCCTCCGGAGAGATCAGGGCCTTAACCTGACGCCTTAGACCAACTCGGCCATCTCGCCTCGCACAACGACGGTGTGAGCCGCAAAATAGTGATTCTTAGTATTTGTCCCGACCGACCCTGAGCGACCAAGCAGCGAAAGAACACAACTGTCAATGTCAATATCACCTGCGGGCGCAAAAACAACTCCGCTCCCCGCAAAGCCGCAGCGCACAGACGTGAGATCGCCAAGCCGTGGACCAGCTGTGACTCATATGTGGAATCCGTCAGACCTGACTCCATGCCTATTCGGGAAAAGCAAGTACACAGCCACCCATGTGCGCGTAAGGTCCCTGACTTTGGCCGCAGACAAGCTCGCGCACGGAATCACCGCCTTCTTCCGCCCACATCTCGCTGAGCAGCTGCCTCGCATTGCCAACGTGCAGATGAGGCACGAGTACATTCCGGATCCGCAAGTGACACAGCGTCGTCTTCTGGCGCGAATCGTAGCCGCGGCTAACTGGAACAAAGGGACCACAACTAAATGCTCCAGGAGCGAGACACCGTACTTCTGTGATTGAGTGTTGCAGGAGAACGGTGGACGGCCCACAAGGCGACCTGTACCCCA
This sequence comes from Powellomyces hirtus, assembly GCA_025526995.1. Lineage (NCBI taxonomy): Eukaryota > Fungi > Chytridiomycota > Chytridiomycetes > Spizellomycetales > Powellomycetaceae > Powellomyces > Powellomyces hirtus. Next base: position 1,982,698 of record JAHLKG010000002.1, read on the forward strand.
GCAAAGACAATACACGGCTTCCTCGGCCATCATGCAGGCGACTCAGCAATCACTGTTGGCCCTGCTCGCCCCTGAACATCAGGATTCACATGTTGAACAAGTCTTCACTCATCCGCAATTTCATACGTGCTTGAGGGACCCGGTATTTCGCAAGTGCGTCAACGAGTCTCTGCTCAAGACGTCCACGCCTACACACACAATGCTGCGAATCATGTCCTTCTACGTCTTACACGGACAACCGGTGTCGGTTTTCAAGAAGAGGTGTTTAATGAAATTCCTCCAACACGCAGCCGCGGGTGCAGCGGACTTGCGTGCCCGTCTTGGGATACATTCGAAGAGCGATACAGGCTTCACTCCCCTGGAGTTGGCCGTGCAGTTGCTGAACCAACACGTCGGTGAAGTGCCTTCACCGAGCGGTGGCGTGTTGACTGTTGCAGGGCTATGGAAGTATCTGCGGGATACAAATCAGTTTACGACTCCGATTCACTCATTTTTTGAGATCATCGACCTGTTGGTCCAGTACGGCGGGAGACATCCGCAGGTGACGCCGGAGGTACACGCACGCAGGGGAGCACCACCTAGCGACGCTCTCGAACGCGCTTACGCCCTCATTCCGCAGGCATATTGGCGCCGCAGAGAAGAACTTCAGGCCGGAGTGGTGGTGGATAAGTTGGATCTTCCTCACGCCCAATGCGAAGCTGAGCTGATGCATTTGCACAACCTGCTGGAATTCCTCACGGAATGGCATCTTCCCTATCTACCCTTCGATCCGCAGGTAATCTCACCCGACCCCCAGACGCAACCGTTTCTGCAAATTGTTGCTTCCGAAACGATGAGTACTTTCCTTCGTCACGTGTCCCGCTCCATTCAGAGGTGGCCGTCTTGGCTTCGCGCCAAGTATCATCCCTTCTTTGAATTGAGCAGCGCTGCTCGCAGCAATATGGCGGGAGAGAAGTGGGAATACATTCAGTTGTACGAATCGGTCGTCCCGCCCTTCGGTGAGCATCCAGACCACGCTCCGGAAGTGGCCTTGGTGAAATGTAGGGACGTAGATATCGTGACGGTGCGTACCCTTCATCAGCAGCGATGCGAAATCGATAGCCTTTGGGTATACACCCGTGAGCGTGTTCTTGCGGAGTTCAAAGACTTCCAGCTGCTGCTCCGATTTATGCTGGCTCACGGGCCAGAGGATTGGAAGGAAGGAGTCACACCTTCTCCCCCATCCGTCGACCATGGCAAACGCTGGCGTCAGCTGCGTGCGACGGGACAGCAGCATCTCCTTGATGCCTTCGCTGACACAAATCGACCGGAATCGGATCGTCGTGCTCGGCTGGAGTTCGTCCCTACTAATCCTCAGTGGAAAGCTCGCCTTCCATGCCTGTACCTGCTGGTGATGCATTTCGCGGAGAATGAGACGCTTGCGCAGATGATTGCACTCAGTTGCATCGAGTGGGCGAAGGACGATGTGGTCTACATGCCCGGAGCAAATGAGTCGTCGGCACAGGTCGATCATCGATTAGACGAGCTGCAGCAGGAAGGCATACCCACCGAGTTGTTGCAGCTGCGGTCTCTCTCGACGGCCGCGGCGGCGAACATGTCGTTACTGACCAGCCGCGTGAGCCTGCTGCGTCGCTATCAGATGCTCGGCGAGCTCAGCAAGAAGTTGTCGCCTCATCTGGTGCAACTCCCTGAAGCTGTTCGCTTTCGCAGCTGGCTGATGAATCTCCGCAATTTGCGCGACTTCACGACCAAGCCAATCCGATCGGGCAACATTGCTACGATCCGAGCGCTCCTGCTCCAACCGGATGCAGAGAGACACGAGCTCTTGGAGCAGTCCTTTGCCGAGCTGAGAGAAGTCATGTCCATGCTGTGGAAGCTGGTGTATCTGCGCCGAACCGCCCCAACCGGGATTCCCATCAGCTGCGCAACGGACCAGCACCAGCACCTGGATGAAGCTTTGTGGATGGACCAAGTCGAGAAATTTTATGCCTCCTCTTCTGTGCCCCGTTCCTCTCTGCTGGCTTCATCTGATCAGCCGGGAGTGGAATCTGTGCTTAAACTGCTTACCGTTCCCGCGGGCTCGAGTCTTAAGCTGAAGGATGCAAAGTCTGCCTGGAAAGATGCGTTTGCCGGGGATCCGGCGGTCCTTACTGATTCAAAGTGGAAATGGCGGACCTTTTTACCGGCTGCAGAACCGGCTGCCTCCCAACCCCTGGTCGCCGCTCATGAATTCGTGCAGAACATGCAGCAACGCTCTGCGTCGCATCCAGCACTGCGTCAGCTGATGGCGGAGTTCGATTCTCGAGCGGACACGGACCCGGCCTCCGCTGAGGTGCTGTTGCGGTACATTCTGGATTGCGGTAACGCCATCAGCGCTCTGCTGGTGGAGGAGAAGATCTTGCCCGCTGCAGATCTGTGCCAACAGCCCGCTGGATCCAACTACCCTGATGGCTGGAATGTCCGCGTCGCGCAAGGCGCTGCTATCCGGTGCATCGCGCATAATCTCCCTTTCTCACACACCTTGGACTTCTGCTTTGCGCAGTGCATGCAGGCGCTCCACGAAGTGGTCAAGGGCACCAACAAGGATCTGGAGGAGTGGCGCGCAAGCTTAAAGCATGTGCCGGAACACCAGGCCATCTTCGAAAAACTGGCGGAGGCGTACAACGACCCATACTTGAATTGGCGCGGTCAGCGTTTGTGGGTGGATCACGGCGACGCCACTCTCGACGCAATCCTCACGCCGCTCCGATCAGTGGTCACCTATCACGACGAGAACATCTTTTTAGTCGTCTGGACGATGTGCAGTGACATCCTTCCTCTCATCAAGCAGCTGCAATCTTTCCAGCCCGTTAGTGCTGCTTCAACAGCATCCTCGTCAGGTCCTGCACCAAGCGCAGTAGCTGCGCTTCAATGAGCTCGAGCTCGAGCACTTCTCCTGTTCCGTGATCGCCGCTGCATTTTTTACATATTAGATCCGAAAAACACCTCAGTCGCTGATCTTTTCACATATTTATTACAAGCAAGTTGGAGAAGGCGGGTCACTCAAATTTGTCCATGTAGCAGATGGATATATTAGAATGATAGTATAAATAAATGGATATGTGGGTGAGACCGCAGAGGCACAGCAAAGACGCAGCAGCCAGACACCGCGCGCCCAAAATGAATGAACAGTGATAGCGAAATGAGATAGTAAAGAAAAAAAAAAAAGATGTGATGATATTAAGATAATATTATGGGTAAAAATGAATGTGGGGGGTGAGTTCGCAGAGGCACAGCGAAAGACGCCGCAGCCAGACTTCCGCTCGCAAAGGCGGATGGTGCAACGACAAACAGCTCCAATGACAATGCCCCCAACACCCACGCTACAGAGATGATTCAAGCCCTTTTTTCTTCGAGACCCCTCCTTCGCCCTCTCCTAATATACAATAATTCTTCTCGCAGTCCCCCACGCCCCGCCGCGTCCGCCGCCTCTCAGTGTTTCCGCGCCGATGCTCTTCTGTCCCGGAATGACGCGGCGGTTTCCTCCGTTTCTATCGTCTAGTTGGGAGCTTGTGTAGCAGTCGCAAAAGTGGTAGATTTTGTACACATTGTCGGATGTTCTGGTGTATATAATGTTCGATCCTGTTTGACGGTGCTTGGCGGGTCGCGGATACTGGGGCGGGTTAGGAATGTGCGAGAGCCGAGTGTGTGATTCCCGAGAGTATCCTATTCCATCATCCACGCCTCCTTCTCGCTGACAAGAACCACAACGTCGTCCGTCTTGCAGCACTTTTCCTCGCACACCGCTTTGGTTGGTGACAGGCAGCAGCCGGTAGGGCTACCAGCGACACGTGGCGATCTCCGGCGTCGTAGGTAGCCAAACTTGAAGCAAGCGACGCAAGCGACGACCGCAAGCGACAAGAGGACGAACGGCAGAAGAGGTACACTGGGTGTCGGCGCTGCAGTGGAGCCGTGGGGAAGCGCAGGGGTGGTTGGCGGAACGCCTCCATTGGGGTTCTTGGCCTCTGAGCCAAAGATGGGGACCTTTTTGAGAATCTTGCCCAGCTGGACAAACAGCTTGGCATCACCCTGATGCCACGAGCTGGCTCCCAAGTGTCTGAACAGCGGTGTGGTGGCGGCTCCATTTATGCGGTTGTGATCTCCGCCGAGAGTCTTCAGTTGGTTGCGGTACGCGTAGATGGCATGCTGGGCCGAGACGTACATGCATCCGGTGGAGAACATGACGGTGGGGTACGCGGAAAAAAAGAATCGGTTAAAGTACTCCAGGTTCTCGACGAGGTGTCCCACAAAGACGGACTTGGGAGGCGACATCAGGAACCCGTTCGAAACGCCAACTGGATGCGCAGCATTGGAAAGGAATGGGAATCTACAAGAGAAATGGTTTGGTCAGTTTGTGCTCAAGGGTGCAGCAGCTTTGACACCAACACCTCACAGAGAAGATGACATACTTTCTAAGAGGATCCAGTGGTCGCAAGCACTGCAGGTCCATATCCATGTAGGTGCCACCGTAGGTGAACAAGACCAAGTAGCGTAACGAGTCGGCCTTTTGGATATTGTATCGGTAATTCATCCAGGTCTTGAAGAACCATGGATATTCCTTCTGGATAAATTCTTCCGCCGCCGCGTCGTCCCAAGTCATAGTCGTCCAATCCGGATGTATGGCTTTGCAAGCATCCGAGGCGTCGATCCACTTTTGCGGGGTTGGGCCCTTCATCCCCACGACAATCTGGTGCAGGATGGGGGGTATTATCATTTCAGCTTCGGGATCCTCTGGACCCCACTTCAACTCCTTCTCGGCCGAGAAGATGAATGCCTTGGCTTGTTCAATTTGCGCCTTGGGGACACTGGATGTCAGGCGAGCCTCGGCAACTGTGCGGCGAGCGGCAATGAGCGCTGTGATATTAACGTCGGGTGCTGGCGGGAGACCATCTAGATTCAGCGGGAATCCGTCATTGTGCAGCCCGACATAATTGACCTCCCGCAGGTTCCATGTGACAAAACAGTGGATGACGACACTCATGCAATATATCCATTTTCGGAATATGACAATGATGGTGAATGCCGAGGCGAGCGCAACATGGCGAGGACGAATCCGGCGAGTGCGTGGAACAGAGACGAGTCGCATGATGGTGGTGATATGAGTGGTTCAAGCTGTGAAAATGGGAGCTGGTGGCTGTTGAGCAAGTTCCGTGGTCCGAAACTTTAGGCGAGCGTGTGTGTGTGTGTGGTGTGATGTGAGTCCAGGGAGTCTGGATGAACTATGAGAGTGGTGAGGGAGACGAAAGGAAAACGAGCGGAGTTTGCAGGCGAGCAAGCACGACAAGGGCCACGCGTATTTTTTTTTTTTTATTTTTCAATTTCCCACCACCGACTGACTGCGACGACTAGGGTGAGGAGCGTGGAACTTACGTGATCGGAAGACAAAGAAAGGGAAACGCTTCGTCAAGAAAGAACAAAAAAGTGATTACGGTGATATTTCCCTTGCAGTCGAAGAGTATTCAAGTGGAGCGGGGGAGTGTAACCAAGGGGTGTCGGATTTATGGAAAAAGTCGGACAGAGGTCGAGCCCAGTGGGTGTTTGTGGCGACGGCGTATACGGACACGGCTCGGGAACCGTTACGAAAGGAACAAAAAAAGGATGAAGACAAGCTTGTTTCTATAATCGACAAGCGGTGAAGGAATGAGGGGGGAGGGATAGGGTGGGTTGGATATTGACGTTATAAACAGTAACATGGACGAGGAAATAAAGGGGGCCCCGAGCCAAGGATCCATGGACCGGGGGGCAGTGTAAAAGTGCTCCAGCGCTCGCCCTGGCCAGCCCGCCCTTTTTCCTTGGCGTTGGGCAACCGAAATGCAGGGCACGGACAAGGTTTGGCGTAACCTTATGAAAGTCGGGGAGGGAAGCGAGAGGAGTTTGCACTTACAAGGAGAATGGGCTGGAGGGGGCGAAAAGGGAGAATGTGAACGACGTGGGAGGGACACACGGCTATCGGATGACTAGTGAAAGTGAATCCGCGTGTGCGTGTCTGACAGACCGACAGACAGACAGACAGACAGACTGAGTGAGTGAGTGAGTGAGTGAGTAGGGGAAAGGGAAAGGGAAGGGAGAGAGCCTTCTATATTCGCAAGTCACTCAAGTCAAAGTCACTCAGTCAAAAGAGTCAGTCAGTGAGTGAGTGGCCGCTGTCGTTTGAAGAAAAGGACAAACGCCTCCCGTCAATCAATCAATCAATCAATCAAGCAAGCAGTTGGAGTGGAGTGGAGTTGTACCCTTGCCCTCTCCCTCCTTCCCTCCCTCTCAGATAGATAGATAGATAGATCTAGCATGTTCACGACAAACAAAACAAACGAACGCCTGTCTATCCTTGTCTATCTGTCTGTCTGTGTGTGCGTCTGTCTCCCTGTCTCTCTCTGTCTCTCTCTCTTGTTGCTTACTCGTACTAGTCCTAGTATCCATCGATCGAGGGATGGATGGGCTGCGCGCAATAAATGCTAAATTTTCTTCCTTTTTGCCTATTCCTTGCCCGCCGCTGATCGCCACCTTGCTGAGTCAACCGCACGCCTACAGCCCCATCTCATAAACACTTGCCTTCCTTGTCGCCAATTGTGCTGTTGTGACTTCCCTCCGATGGTTACGTTACCTGTACGTACCACCACCGCCTCATTGGCGCAAACCCACGTGACCAGCCTATCGAGTAGCTTATAGCTATGGCTGACAATGGTACGAGAGCAGTAGCGCACATCCCAGGGCGAGATGGCCGAGTTGGTCTAAGGCGTCAGGTTAAGGCCCTGATCTCTCCGGAGGCGTGGGTTCAAATCCCACTCTCGTCACTTGATCCTTTTCGTTTCAGTCACACTCAATAACTTTTTGAGTTTCCTGCTCAGTGTTACACGCACGTGATGTCACGTTACACTATGTATTACAATGTGATACACCCATTTCGTCAGTCGAAAGTTTCCTCGGTTTTTTCACACTTTTTTCCCACAGCACTTCGTATCTCCACGACGGGCGACCGTTGTTATTTTTTTTTTTTTTTTTCTTTTGAAAAATATTCTTAGACCTCCTATAATACACATATATATCATATCATACCAGCTATAGAACGAATCCCCCTTACCCCTTTCCGGCAAGCTCTCCGTCCGCAGAATGGTGCAGCAACTGTGCATTTAAATCCACAACCCGCTATTGCGCCGAGAGGATCACCCGGTATCCCACCGCACAGCGACTTCATTTACTAAACCGAGGAACTGACTACCACCGAGAGGAGATCAACCGGCTATATCATTAGTTTCCGGGATCGATCTTGGACCGGTTTCTAGAGGCCGTGTACAAGATCTCAATTACAGATGGAGGAGAGGAACGTTTTTGAGAAAAAGGGAAGATAGATTATTCTCAACGAGAGATGGACCTCCGCGAATCCTTTGTCGCGAAACATGTCAGGGAGATTGTCGCGCGCAATGTTGTCCAGTATCCGTTCATGGAAGCGTTTGACAATGGCGCGGTCGTCATCGCTGATATATCAGGTATGAACCAAAAAACAGATAAAATTGAATCCCAATGGAAGGCAATTCGGCGGGGGGGATTTGGCAGATTTTGCAGACTCTTGTTATGGCGGGTGATTGACACCCACCCCTTGTGTGTTTGCGTGTTTCAGGCTACTCGACGCTCGCCAGCTTTCTCCAACAACGGTACGGCGATTCCTCAGGCGCCCGCATCCAGGCGCTCCTGAACCCGCACTTTTCGGGCATGATTGACGCCGTGCACCGCCACTCGGGCAGCGTGGTCAAATTTGCGGGGGACAGTCTGGTGGCTGTGTGGACCAACTCGGACGGCGGGGCCGCTGATCCGCCACCGTCGACATTTTTGACACCCGGCAAAGACGAGCAGGTCCGCGAATTCCTCCCCACTGTGGATCCCGCCAACGAGGAGGAGGATGAGGAGGAGGATAGTAGGGACGCAACCACCGCGCCGTCGCAGCGGCCACCGCAGCATCCGCCACAACAGCAGCAGCGGACCGGATTTGGCGACATTGCGTCCGCCTTCCTATGTTGCCTCGAACTCCTGCTCATGGTCGACGTCCTCGGCCGGGACGCCGAAGATGCCACCTCACCCGAACAACGCATCCTGCAGGGCGTAACGGTCCACATTGGTCTTGGATGCGGCGCAACCAACCACACGCATGTCGGGACCATGGGCGACGGCTGCGAGTACTTTGTGACGGGCCAGTCGGCGCGAGACGCTTCCACCATGCTGGACATGGCGCGCCCGAACGAACTCGCGATTGCCGCTGATTGCTGGACGGTCATCAAGCACGAATTTACCACCCTCTGCCCGCTGGCGGCGACGGGGGCCCTCGACGAGCTCGTTAAACCGAGTTTCGACGACCGCGGGTGTGTCATCATACGATCGGAAATTTTTGCGTCGAATTATGCCCGGCATTCTCTCACCTGGCTTCTGAGCATGTTTTCGGGCGACGTCCTCCTGCCACCCGTCTCCCCATCCCCTTCCTCCTCCTCCTCCAATCTCGGATTCAGCCGCACCACCGCCACCACCACCTCTCCCGCGACCGCGATGCGGTACAACGAGTACATCAGCGGCACGATCGTGCACCATCTTGACGACGCCCTCTCGGCGCGGGAACTGGGCGAAACCACCAGCGAGCTCCGCAAGTGTGCTGTCGTGTTTGTCCGCCTCACGGGCACCCTCGCCACCCTCGCCACCAGCGGCCTCGGCCTCGGCTTGTCCATCCTGCAATACCTTATGACCACGGTCCTCGAATCCCTCGATATGTTTGACGGCTGCCTCCGCCAATTCAATGTCGACGATAAAGGGCCTACGCTGTTGCTTGTTTGGGGCGTCGAGCGCTACTCGCACGAAGAAGGCGAGGCCGCGTTTGCACTCCATGCTGCCCTCCGCATCGCCCGCAAACTCGAACAGACCTATGGAACGGGCTGCTTCTCGCTTGGCGTGGCCCAGGGCGTCGTCTTTTCGGGCGTCATTGGATCCCCTTACCGGTGCGACCACACCATTCTGGGCGTCGCGGTCAACGAAGCCGCGAGATTGATGTGCCACCCGTTGACGGACGAATGCATGGTGCTCGTTACCGAAGAAATCTACGCGGACTGCAAAGACCAGTTCTTGTTCTCCTCCTCGTCCCACTCGATCCCAGTCAAGGGCACGACCCAACCCCGCCGCGTGTTTGTCCCTATCCGCCCGTTACGCACATCCAACAACAACAGAGACGAAAAAGCGCGCAGAAAGAAAAAGGATTCGATTGTCGGCCGGAAACGCGAACAGGAAGTCATTCGCAACACGGTCGCGCAGTGGAGCCAGGGCGGCGCACCCACGCTCGTCATTATGGGCAAAACGGGAACGGGAAAGTCACTCCTCGGGGAACTCGTGGCTGAGGAAGCAGAAAAAGTCGTCCCCGGCACCGTTGTCTGTGTGGGGCGAGCTAGCGAAACTCAGCGCTATGTGCCCTTTTTTGCCCTGAGCGATATCCTTACCTCTCTGTTTCTTGATCTCGATATCAAAGCCCTGGCCCAGAAGGCAGAGGAACTTGCACGGGAGGACAGGGACAATGGGGGGGAGAAGCGACACCGTACGCCGCGGTACACGATGCCGTCGGAAGATCATCCGCCAGTGTTTAAGCAGCGCCGAGCGGGGGAAACAGGTGCACCACGGCCATCTTCCACGCAAACTATACCGAGATTGGCTCTCCCCACGCAACCGTTATCGCGAGCGGCACGACATGGTAAGCACCGGAGCATGGATGCGTTGAAAGCACTCAGTGTGACTGCTGGGCAACAGACTCATGCTGACGCTGTTGCTGCTGCTGCTGCTGTGGCCGCGGACTCGGCTCGTGCGACGACCGATCATACACTTGGAGCTGCTTCTGCTGCTGCTGGTGTCGTCGCGGGAGACCGGTATGGACAGTTTGGCGGCGAAGGCTGGACATTGCTGACTAAGCAGCGCGCGCCTTCGGACTTTGCAGTGCCTGCAGGACAGACTCAGGTTAAGCCGGGTAGTGAAGCTGCAGCTTCTGTGAGTACTGCTGCTGTGGCTGCGGTTCCAGGTGCGCCGAGTCAGTGCCCCTTCCGGCGACGGCGTACCCGCAGCTCCCCGCAGAGACCGCGCATTCCATGCACTCGCGCATCGCATGATGCGGATGCTTTGGTTAGAAAGGCAAGGGAGCACGAAGAGGTGGACGGTGAAGCGCTTTCCGCGAAAACAATCCTGTTCCCGGAAACGAGTCCTGTCGCCGAGTCGTTCCCGAGTGCCTTGACCCTTGGCAACATTCCGAAGTGTGATAATGCGCAACGGCAGTCCTTGACGCTGGACATTCCCGCTGTGGCCCTCACCGCCCCGCCTGCTTCCTCATCCCCCTCATCATCACCAGAGACAGCCACACCACCATCATCACCACCACCACCATCCGTCACATCGCCTTTGTCATTGACGCCGCCCACTTCGTTTCGCAGAGGGTCGCTTCTCCCGTCTCCGGATCTGCTCGCTCACCACACGGCCATTGACTACATTGCCCCTCCTTTTGCCACGAGTGCAAACAACACAACACCCACGGCGACGACGACCACGACGACGACCATGACCTCGGTCGCCTGCCATCCACTCTGCCCCCGACGTACCAAACTCCAGCGCGACATGGGGGCCCACACGCTCGTTGACGCGTTTGGCAGCGTACACCTGCCCGGCTGCTACGGCACCAAAGGCAAGACCCGCCTCGTCGGTATGATGTCCAAACTCGCAGAGCGCGTCCAATCCATCATCCACCTCCTCGGCGTCAACCACCACCTCCTCCCGCTCCTCAACGACGTTATCCCCACCTCGTACCCGTCCACACCCTTCATCACCAACCTCGGCTCGCATGACCGGAAAGTCCACCTCACGAATTTTATCACGAATATTCTGGATGTACTCACGGTCGAGTTTGAGGTCCCCGTCGTGTTGGTGCTGGATAATGCCCAGTGGTGCGATTCGATGGGAACCCAGCTGTTTTACGATGTGAGTCGCCGGTGTACCCGTATTTTGGCCGTGTGGTTGACAAGACCAAAGGGGGAATACAACATGGAGAGCTCGAGTTATAAGATTTTGGAGAGGATCATTGTGGGTGGTGTGGAACGAGTTAACCCGGTGCCGCCGGGTGACGATGGGGCGGCTGCGGCGGGGATGAAGAAGAAAAAACATCGGGGAGACCGCGCTGCGGAACCCTTTGTGGCTCAACAACGAGAAAATCAAAACCAACAACGCCAGCAACAGCAACAACATGACCAATCGTCGCCCACCACTCCCCGAGACCAAGAACAACATCAGCAACACCAACAACCATCATCAACAAAACCACCGATCGTCATCTCTGAAACGGGCCATGCGGCGATTCCCGCGGCTCTCTTGGACCTGTCTGGTCTCTCCCTCTCCGAAACCGAAGAGATGCTACTAACCATCATGCGTAAACGCTACACGACCGCCGAAGGCGTTGACGGGCGGCTCGTGGCCGAAATCTTCCGCCGCACGGGCGGCAACCCGGTCATGATCGCCATGCTCACCTCCTCGATCCTCGAACGCCTCGACGGCATGGTCGTCGATGGTGTCTTGAGAATCGCGAGTCGCGCCCATACGGCGAGTCAGTTGGATGGTGTTCTCCCTCAGGACGCCGCGACCGTCGTCCTCGCGCACCTCGACCGGACCGAACCCGCCATGCGCCATGTGCTACTAGTTGCGTCGGTTGCGGGCCAGCATTTCAAGTTGCATACGTTGGCGGCGTTGTTGATACGAAACCCGGTCAAGGAGTTTGCAGAGTTTGGACTGGAGACGCCACAGGGACGACAGCGGTTGCTGGAGTACCTGATGGAACATGATCGGTTCCAGTTTTTGAAATTCACGTTTGAGAAGAGCCCCGTTAACAAGAATCAACAGCTCCACCACGAGACGACCACCAAGACAGAACAACAACAGGAGGCAGCAGAGGAAACGCCGGGGGAATCGGATTCGGCCTGGATGTCGAGTTCGGGATATTCGTCCGAGGCTAGCAGTATCATGTCCGAGTCGGAAGCGGAGACGTCCTCCTCTGCTTCCTCGATCGCATCCTTGTCCTTGTCAACCCGCTCGGGCGGGTCGGGGTCGTCGTACACTCGACGTCATCGTCACCACAAGAAGAAAAAGGACCGGGAAAATGACGAACAAACTGATGTTACGAATGACAACGACGATGCCACAACGAGCAACAGCAACAGCAACCGCGTTCCGCAGACAGAAGAATACTGCAGCGAAATCTATTTCCACCACTACGTTGTCTACCGCGCCATCTACTCCACCATCATCCCTTCCCGCCGGGCCACCCTCCACGCCTCGTACGCAGCCCACTACGCGCAAACCCTCTCGCAAGCCGACATTTCCCTCCGCTCCGGCACCCGCGATTTCTTTGTCGCGACCATCAACCTCCATCTCGACCGCTGCCGCCCGCTCGTGCCCGCCTCCACGTTACTCCGATTCGCCCTTGACGCGTTCAACATGTACGCTTCGCGCGCCATCATTTCCGAAGCCATTGACGCGTACACCCGCCTCGAACATTTAATGAAAACGTACCCCGAGCAGGCCGCCGACACGATGGATATCCTCGCCCGCCTCCGCGTGCTGCGCCTCATGTGTGATTTGTGGCTCGGCGCGATTGATTACCACAAGGGCTGGGAGTATTTTACGAAAGCGATGAGTGAGTTGGGCGTCATTGTGCCGGCGGTCAGTAGCGTGCCCTGGTGGAAGACGGCGATGAAACATGTGGCGAGACAGTTCACTTATAGGAGAATGAAGAGGGAGGACGAGAAGCATGCGTTTTCGTTGAAGGCTATGGGGTAAGGATATGTGTGTGTGCAGATGGTCCGTGCGAGCGTGCAGTTGATGGATTTTTGATTTTTGATTTTTTTTTTTTTTTTCGCTGGATTTATCAGGAAGGCCTTTCCGCAATACGCCAACGACCGCACCTACCTCACCCGTCTCGCTTCGGAATGCATGCTGTGCCTAGACAGCGCGATGCACCTCGCCGTGCATAAAAACTCACTACCTTGCTACATGCTCGTTCTCCTCATCAACGTCAACCTCGCCGAAGTGCTGCGGTCCACTCAACCGGGGCGGCTACGGCACGCGTATATCCGGCTCGGGATCGGGCTCGAGGCGTTGGGACATCGACGACTTGCCAAATGGTACTTGAAGCAAGGCGCGGCCATCACCCCTACGGCGTCCGAGGCGGAACGTGAGGCGGATAAAGTGACGGTCTCGATGACGCTCATTGCGTTTGGAGAGGGGGATTGGCATCGCGTGGAGAGAGCGTCGAATGCCGTTCTGCATAGTCTGAAAACAAAGGGCGCGCTAGGAACGAGAGACGTGATTGATATCTGGAATGTGCAGTTGGGGATGTATTGGATTTTGGGCGACTTGCCCCGTCTGCATGCCGTGTGTGCTGATTATTACCGCGTGGCGGTCGAGATTGATTTCGAGTCGCCGCGGACCCTCCGTCCCGCCATGTGCATGGCCGCGGTTCTGTGGACCCGCGGCAACCCCGTCACGGAAACAGCACGATGGTACCATTTGGCCCGCGCGCAGCAGTGTCGTCTCGACAAGGCAGCGGAACGCGGCGCAACGACGGGGTTCGGGGTTGCGATTCGTGCGGTGAACCTGTGTTACTTTTTCCGTATTTTTGTAGGCCGGCTGCATCTCCTTGCTTGGAATGACGCGCGGTGGGAACGCGGTGGGGATCTAGCCCAGCCGGCGATCCTGCACCGCAACATGACCCTCGCGGCCACGGAACTGAAACAGTTGCTGAATACCGTGTCCCTGGGGGTGGCGTACATGGGCCCCGATTTGTGGCTTACGACGGCGTTGATGCTGGACTGGGCGTGTTTGATTGTGCAGACGTTGAATAGGAGCGGGAGTAGTGGGGCGAGTAGCGGTGGGATGAGGCATTGTAATGCGTCAACGATGCTGTTTTGTCCTCTGTCTGCTTCTGTGGCTTCTTGTTCTTCTGCGGCTTCGGTGGGGACTGCTGCGGGTGCTGCGGCTGCGGCTTCATCGGCGTCGGTGGGAAGTTGGTCAAGGTCGAGCACGGGCAGTCCTGCATCCTCCTCTGCGACCTCTCTCGTCTCCGCCATAACCCGAGCCACAACAAGGAGTAGCACGCCGGGGACCACCACCACCACCACGACCAGCACCACCACCACCCTCCAACACATCAAAGCGCAAGCCCAGCGCGAAACCTCTCTTATCTTACAAGCCGTGCACGAACGCAAACTCTGTCTCGACATTACTCGCGCCCTGCGTGACCTCGTCAACCGCCCTGCGCGGCAGGCTCCGCTGACCAAGCTCACCCTCCATTACGTCAATTGCGTGCTGTACCTCCTGGGCGGCGGCAAAGTGGACAAGGCGAGCGGAATGCTGGAGCGCCATCTCAAGTGGACAGAGACGCGGGGAAATGAGTTTATGTGTGCGGTTGTGGCCCGAGGGTTGGTGAGAGTTGGGGGATTGGGTGAGGGGAGAGAGAGGCGGAGGAACAACAGGAGTGAAGCGAGATGGCCTTCCCCACCGCAATCCATGCCGAACGTCACACCGCCGCTGGCTTCACCTGCAGAATCGGCCGCGGCAGCAGCAGCAGCAGCAGCATCGACGACTGAACGACCCAGCCAGGACGGAGAGAAACCCCCGCCACGCCAGCAACAGCAAGCATTGCATGCGTGCCCGATTCTGTCGCAACTCGCGCACCAGAAACAACGCAAACACCAACGCAAAAAAGAACTTGAAATACCAGCATCGGCCACACCATCACCACCATCACCACCACCACCGACTTGCCCGTCTCAGATCCAGTGGCACGCCCTCGCTCGAACCCACGACGCAGCGGGGTTGACGCAGGCGGTGCGAGAAGTGTTTGTCAGGACGGGACACGCGTGGGAAGTGGAGTTGTTGGATATGTATAGTCCAATCCCTAACCCGGGCCCGGAGGCCGAGTGAGGCGCCCAGAAGAGGTGCAGGGCAAAGACAAGTTGCGCGCGGAATAGGGTTGGTAATGTCTGTCTGACGCGACACAACTGGGCGTATGCGATAAGGAGTTTTTTGGACAGTGGAGTCCCCCCCCCCCCCCCCTGGCGTAGGGTTAGTTTGGCAGTTATTTTCTGTGCATGTGCTTTTGTTTTTTTTCCCGCTTGTGTTTTTGTGTATATACTATGTTAAACCTCCCTTGCTCCTCCTACATCCATGATTGAATCACCGCCATGATTCTCTAACCTTTTCCGTGAAGCTCACTGACGAGGCCAAAACGCAAAATTTTCCTACATCCATGATTTTCTAACATTTTCCGTGAAGCTCACTGACGAGGCCAAAATGCAAAAGAGAGTGACGAGAGTGGGATTTGAACCCACGCCTCCGGAGAGATCAGGGCCTTAACCTGACGCCTTAGACCAACTCGGCCATCTCGCCTTGGATGTAAGCGATGCGGCTGCTCGACTTGTGAGCTTTACCCTCGCACTGTGGTTTATTTGATGGTCGCACACGCTCAAGGTACCGAGAACCAGGCCCAACGTTTGGGCCCAGGCGGAATATGGGTAAAGATGGTAACAGTCGAGAAGTTTCACACTCGATTGGAGTTTTCTCAAGGCGAGATGGCCGAGTTGGTCTAAGGCGTCAGGTTAAGGCCCTGATCTCTCCGGAGGCGTGGGTTCAAATCCCACTCTCGTCACTCAATCCTTTTTCTTTTTCGAGTTGAAGGCACTTGTGCACGTAGTGGCGGAGGCTCGCGAGTTCAAGGGTCGATGCCCTGCTAGAGCTTATATACACCAACAGCGCCTCCAATGCAGGGTCTTAATGTCCGAAGAGAGGAAACAGATAGGGAACTCGATCCGGGCGTAACAGATATATAAAATTGTCCACATAGAAGAAATAGAAGAAAAAAATGGTCCATCTTCACATACACTCACTTCGCGGCACACTTCGTTTTTATGTTCATGAACCCCGTAGCAGATGATATCGCTTCAAGACAGCACAGATCACTTCCCGAGTGATGGGCTTGGCCAGACACTCTGTGATCCCGACCTGCGCCAATCCATGAGGCAACGAATCGAGCGGATGCGCCGTGATGACGATAATCGGACCGGCGTATCCCGTCGATCGGATTCTCGCGGCAGCTTCCTGTCCGCCCATGCGCGGCATTTCCAGATCCTTGATGAGGGGGAGAGCGAAATATAGTAAGAGACCTCTGAGGGCTGGGTTCTGTTTCCGTCGTCGCGCCATGCTTACCATGAAAATGATGTTGTAAGTGCTCCAGAAGCACCGCTGCAGAGCTTCGATGCCGTTGATAGCATCGTGCGTCTCAAATAAGCCAATCGAGTCCAGGACTCTCCCAAGGATCCCGCGCGACACGTTCGAGTCGTCTACGACCAGAACCAAAGGTGTCGACGGGCGCGTTCCTATTGCCGACGGCGGGTCCGAGTGCGTCTTGATCAATCGTCCCGGTGGAATCGTCCGCGTCGGTAACGAATTCAGAATCACCCGCGACCTCGGTGCTGGCGGAGAGTCTGACGGCGATGGCTGGTTACCTTCCGCGGCATCTGACAACACATATGAATTGCTCTTGCAGCCTAGAAGCGCACTGGCTTGAGGGAGTAGGGCGGGCCGTCCTAGCATGGGAACGGACAACTTGAACGCTTCTGCTGCAGACTGGTCTTCAATGTCATACAGTGTGGAGTGCATCTCCCCTTCTAGTGCCTGCGTTTGTGGTACGAAAGGTCGTTTTATCGGCTCAAAAGAACCCCGGTTCCATGAACCGTCGGCGCTGGCTGATTTGCGAATTCGGTGCAGACTCGCTGCCGACGGCACTGACAGGACGGATGCCGGCGGATAGTACTGTGAGGAGAAGGCTGGCATGTAGGTGGCTTGCTGTCGGAGTGTATCTGAAGGGGATGGCAATCGTGGTCGTACATGGTTTAGCTGATGAGGCGATACCTTTTGTGGTTGTGGTTGTGGTTGCGGATGTGATTGTAGTCGTAACGATGGCGGTAGCCACTGCGGTTGTGATTGCGGTGGCGTGGGCACCGGTGCTTGAAGGATGTTGTCGAGAGGCTGCATCGATGATTGAACCAGCGCATTGTCGCGCAGCGATGGTCGTCTGGAGGTAGGGGACGGGTACGAAGGCATCCCTTGCGGTGAAGACGAAAGATGCTGGTGCTGATGTTGCGATCGGCCCCGATGAGGCTGCGGAGCCATACCATCATTCGCGGGTTTGATATTCTCCAAACCCTCCGGGCTGCTATTATTATGTCGTGGCATCCCCTTAGGAGATAGACCAGTAGTCTCGCCAGCAGCCATGACGGGCACGGGAGCCGAACGTGTGAATGTGGGCGGTTTCGGCGGGCTCTGCCCAGCTTCAATCATCTGAACTTGGTAGGTCCGCAGCACACCTTCGATTTGTTCCTTGGTAAACGGTTTCGGCAGAGCTTGCGACATGCCCGATTCACGGAGATGGACCATCGCTTGCACTTCTTCCCCGGGAACGACGGACGCCGTGGTGGCGACGATGGGCGCTGTGCAGCCCATGTCCCGGATTCGACGCGTGGCTTCGTGGCCATCGACATTTGGCATCATCACTGCAAGCGATGGGATAGACAGATTCAATTTACTTCCTCTGCTCAGAAAGCACAAAGAACAAGATAGGAAAGAGCAATCAAAGGGGATACGTACAATCCATGAAAATGATAGAATACGACGGCGCATTGTGCGCCCCATATGCCTTAATAGCTTCCTGTCCGTCCGCAGCTTGGTGTATTGGGAGGTCGGTCATGCGTGACAAGTGTCGACACAAGATCCGACGATTGATCCCCGAGTCATCCACAACCAGGATGGCGTTTCCGCGATCATGAAGCTCCTCTGCCGATGACGTTGCCGGTATGACCACCGGGCGAGCGTCCACTTCCTTTTCGTTTTGCGCGTGCTGCTTGAGAGCTGCCGGCGCTACAGATGGTGATTGCGTCAAAGACGCCTGCAAGGGTGAAGGTGCCCGCGGCACGGTTGTGAACGGAGCCACTTCAAGCGCTGGGCGTGGTATGCTTCGCACATGCCGCACATTCGACGGCGACTGCGTATTGTAATTCTGCGGCCCGCCCCCAGACTGATGAACTTGATCATTCGACCCGTCATCCTCAATCAGTCGCGCCCGAATCTCCCTCGCCAGCCCGTCAGGGAAACTGTCAAACGACGGCCGGGGGGAACCCCGAGACCCTGGCTGTAAACCCACAGTGGCCACGGCCGCGGCAGCTGCGGTGCTCATCATCGAATCCCCCGTCCGCCGCCGCGGCATTCGGGGGCGCGCACCCGGTGAGGTGGGACCGCCCTGGAAAAAGCCCATGTCCCCGTCGTCGCTGCCGTAAAACCCGGAACTTGGCCGAGGTGCCACGGGGACCAGCCCTAACCCCGCATTGGAGTTGGCGGACGATGCTGATGAGGAGGGCTGCATGTGAACTTGTTGATATTGAGCGTCAACGGGTCCCATTGCAACAGTAGAGCCGTTCTTTCCGGCTGACAGCTCATCCACGGACGGGAGACTGGTGTCCTTTTTGTGTTCGAGCCGTGCCCCCACGCCGACTGACATCTCCAACGCCCGCGCCACCAGCGGCCGCTCGGTCAACTGTTTCGTCAATTCGTCAAACCGTGCCGCAGCTACGTTGCGCTCCAAGCACTTTTGTCCATCCAGCAACATCGGAGGTGCGACCTGTTTCACCCCCAATTCACCCGCCTCGTCTCGACCGCGGCTGTCATCCCTCTTGTTATGCGTACTCGCGTTCGCCACTTGTGCCACGGGAAGCACAAAGGTAAACACGCTCCCTTGGCCCCCATTCCCGGGCTCGCACTCAATCCAACCCCCCATTAGCTTTGAGATCTTGTTGGTTATGGCTAGCCCGAGCCCGGAACCACCGTACTCGCGACAAGCGGACGTCTGGATCGCGTACGGCTGGAAGAGAAGCTGCACTTGCGCGGGCGTCAAGGACGGACCCATGTCGGTCACAGCAACATGGATGGTGTGTGTGTGCCCGGATGATTTTGTGAGTTTGGCGGACACATGGACCTTTATCTTTGATTGAGGTGGGGAAAACTGCGCGGCACGGAACGAGAACCATTCTGTAAGAGGAGACACCTCATGAATACCCAGAGAAAAAAATATCCTTCCACCTACCTTGTATGCATTAATGATCAAATTATTTACCACCTGCTGGGATCTCACCGGGTCCACAACCACACTCGTAGGAACATTTGCTTCCACCGTAGCTTCCACACCTACATCCTGATCCTTCACAAGTTCCCGCGCCCACACGATCGTATCATCCAGTAGCTGACGGAAATTCACCGGCACTCGATGCAAGTGCACTTCCCCAGCCTCAAAGCGCCCCATGTCCAGTGTGTCGTTAATTAACGATAGCATGTACTCTGACGCGAGCCCGATGGCTTGTGCGGATCGGTCCATGTCTTGCGTCTCGCCGGAGGGTTGACACGACAGCTCTTCGAGGAGGAAGGTTGACATGTTGAGGATTGCATGTAGGGGCTGCGCAGAAAGAGCAGAAGATGTATGAAGATCAGGTTTTTAGCGACCGTCTGATGAGATGTTGAAGATTGAGGTCCAGGATGCTGCTTACATTGCGTAGTTCGTGACATAAGAAGGCCAGAAACCCTGCTTTGTGGCGGTTTGCATCGCGTTCCGCATCTCTCGCACGAGCAGCATCATCCAAAGCACTTTGTATAACCGCCGTCTGCTGACTTACAAGGCTCTCAACAGATCGGAGCACCCGCGACGTTTCCGCCACCACCGCTGAAACAAATAACGCTGCCAGGCAAAAGATTGTGCGCCACAGTCTGATCCGTGAGACAGCTGTGAACATGGGGGGTGGTGGCGGACCCCCTGGAAAACCGGGCGGAGGTGGACCCGGAGGTGATGGTGGCAAGACGACGTTCTGGAGAGCGATATGCTGCTCGCCGTTCAGCACGATTGCCAGCGATGCACACGAGCAAAATGTGGCGGACGCCAGGCCCGGAATACCCAGCAGCGTACCGGCAAAGAGCATGATTGGGAAGCTGGACATGATGGAGCATTCGATCGTGACCCCTACGTCGCGAAAGGCAACGTCAAACAGAAATGGGTGACCAATCGAGAAGATAATCACCCCGGCCCATAACCATAACTTGAGTGTCGTCCGATGCGGGACCCCGCCCGGCATGCTCGCCGAAGACGGCGACGGCGCCGGCGGGCGCCGCGCCGTGCGCCAGATCCACGCATGCGTATTCGTCAGCGACATGGACGCGGCCAGCGGCACCATCATTGAAATCCCGAGCCAATTGCACGGGAAATCATCCTGCATAAGGCGGAACCCGGTACCTTTCTCCGGCTGTACTTTCCAGATGATTGCGCAACGCATCATTCCGAACAAAAATGCCGTGACGAGCGTAGTGGCTGCGAAAATGCAAATCTGCCGTGGAGTGTTGAACAGCGGATGCCGTGTCTTCAGAAACTTCCACAGGAGAAGGACCGTACTTCCGGCTTCCATTAGGTAGAATAACGTGACAAGGACAGCAAGTTCGGGCTTAACGACCTTGTAGGCTAGCGCGTAGAACATGGACAGCGCGGACGTAATACTGACGCCTATTATGTCGATGGGTTTGTGGAGCTGGAAGACGGAGCCGATAAGGAGCGCATTTGGAAACCAGACAATCATTTTAGCGTTGAGTTTGATTGTGGAAGAGATGTAGGCCCCGACGAAAAAAATAAATGTCCATCCGGCAATATGAACAAGCGAGCAAGTGTGGCCATGCACAAGCGGCTGTTGCTGCTGCCTCGATATTTGTCCCTCCCGTCCCCGCCGTCCAGCTCGATGCAAAAACCCGCAGATTAGAAGCTCCCGCGGTGCGGTATCCGAACCTCCAACCGAGTTTGCCGAGTGCTTGTCACCTATCCCGTGAGATAATCCCGTTTCGCTACGTTTCAGCGTCCTTTCCAATCCTTCCTCCAGCCTCTCCAACTGGCTATCGCCACCGCCATGGCCCTCCGTTGCTCCTACCCGCCCACTGCTGCCGCCACCACTGCTATCGCTGTCGTCAACCACAGCCGTCCGCTGAATCCGGAACGTGTTTTGCTGCGGCATCGCTGCCGCAACCGTCTTTTCACTTAATGTGCGATTCAGGTGGGCTGAGTTACGAGATTCGGTTTCCCTGGGAAATTAGGACCTGGTTCTTTTGACCTCCCGATAAAGGACAGTGGTGAGGTCATGCGATGGCGATGTACCCAGTTGGGATGCGGGATCTATTTTTGCAGATCGGGACAGGAGTGCGAGGATTCAGATCAGAAGACAAGCTCGTACAGGTTCGAAGTGATGGAGCAGTCAGAAGCCAGTGAAAACGATGTGCGGGTACCGGCGGAATATTTTCGTGGATTTCTGGTGGCGTGGTTGCACTTTCGGGAGGCTCGTTCTGCGTTCGGAGGGTGGAGGAAGGCAATTCCTGCGTCACCCGTTTTAGTTTCTTGGGCGCAATTTTCGTTGGCTCCAACGCCAGTCAAGCAGCTCAACCAGAAGAAGCGCTACGTCTGGCCATACATTAGAACCGTAAAAGTCCAGTCTGCCGCTTACCTCTTGCAAGCGGTACGAATTACAGGTCAAGAGACAATAGAATGAGGAAACGCAAAAATGACCCGTGCGTTTGTGGCGGCGGATGGAGAGGAATCAAAAAATGGGGCCATGTTCTGGAGAGCAGGCGACTGGTATAGATATCGCGTACGCCTCCCGTATATCATAATGACTGGCGAAACGATGTAGACTGGGCGCTTCTCGTTGATAAATGGGCGCTGGGACATTCAGCAATGACGTGCCAAAAAAAGCACGCGTCGCCATGGATGTGGGAGATGACGATGAACAATACTACAGTGAGAGTTCCAATGTTCCCAAAACTACGTCAGTAGCCGCTGTATGCCACCTTTCCTGACTCGGAGAAGTCCGCTTTGCTTACGCAAGAGGCGCATTTCGGAGGACATTGAGGGAACACGCAGATGGCACAGTCATACTATGAAACTCCGAATGGCATCATCCATAGTTATTCAAAAAAAAAGACCATATTAACATAATGTTTCAAGCGGTCATATTTGCATCCCGCAATCACAAATTTGCACTTTCGGTCAACGCCGCTGGTTGCCCAAATGTGCCTTTCGCGACTTTCTCTTTCAACCTCCGTCCGGCATGATCGTGTGGATACTTTGCATTGTATGAATCGCAGGCCTGGGCTACCACGTCTTTGTTGTTCTTGTTCACCCGATGTGGGTTAATAGCAAAGACCATTTGATGGACCACGGAGTAGTCATCTACCATCTCCCGTGTTTCAGCAGATACGTTATGGAGCGCCCCAAGCACCTCATACACATCCACAGATTGCGGACGCCCCTGGACAGTGACAGTTTCCAGCGGTCGCATCAAGTAGAATCCAGAATTGGAAAGAGCGCTTTTGCAGTCCCCCGTAACGATCAGTCGTGATTTGTACCGCTTGTTCAGCGCCCGCAGCCGGGACGTGAGGTTCACATTGTCCCCGACGATCCCGAGCTTCATTCGCCAGCGCGACCCAATGTTGCCGGCGTACGCCATGCCAACATGGAGGCCCATTCTTACATGGAACTCGGGCCACCCTTGGCTGCGGAAGGAGGCGTTGAGTTTCTCGACGCGGCTTTGTTGCTCTAGGGCGCAATCGAGAGCCTTGGTGGCAAAATCTTCCACAGATTGCGGGGCGTTCCAGAAAGCCTGGATCAAGAGTAATGTTGGTTATTCAAAATATCTTCCCCGGCATTACTAGCATGTATCATGCTCTGCACACGGATGAACAGACATCTACCCGCTTACCATTAGACCATCCCCAATGAAATCGCACAACACTCCTTGGCTCTTTTCAATAGCGCGGCTCATCTCCGAAAAGTATTGGGCAAGCATACTGATCAGTACCTCGCTCGGCATGCGCTCTGCTATGCTCGAGAAATCGGCAACATCTATATAAAAGCGACAGAATCAGAGAATGCTCGTTAGACGTGTATGCTTTGGCAGAGCGTGAAACCTATGCCTACCACTGAAGAAAATGGCAACGCGCCGTTTTTCCACATAGAGGTCTCCTGCCCTTTTCTCCCGCGCAATGATGCGGCGCACTACTACCGGTGGGACAAATTTCCCAAACGCGCGGATTGTTTCCTTCATTTTCAAGAACGACACTAGAAGGTAAAGAAAGTTTCAGTCGACAGATTCAATGAATGAATTGCCCGCTTCCCATTGACCTTGCAGGTCTGATATTTCAGAAAGCCGTGAGAGTCGCTTGATAACAAAGGAAGTGTTTCGCCTCTCGGCAAGAGTACGGGTGGAACTGGCGGCTGAACGAGTCGAACGGGCAAGGGAAGGTTGCCCGTGGCCTCTTTCTGGATCGTCATGCATCTCAGCTGTTGCCGCGGCGCCAGGCGAGCTAACTTCTGCCACTGAGTTCTTCGTATAAGTTCGCTTGTACGGGGTTGAGTTGATCTCCGACTCGTCAAAAAGCGCGTTCATCGCTTTTTTGATGTCCAATAGGGGCTGCGTTATATAATGTAGAAGGATCATGATCACAATTGTCAACGTCAGCACAAACCCCGCGACAACGAGGGCAGTGTTGCGTAGAGTAGCTTTAAGCGGATCAAAAACGACTTGATGGGATAGGATGTGGAAGATAATCACCCGCATGCCGGTTGCGCTGCTATATGGTACAACCGTGACAAAGAAGCTCTGATGCTTCTCATCAGACACGTGGAGAGCACGGAGCTCGGTGAGGGAGGTGTATGCGTTGTCCGGAGATATCTCCAGCACAGCCTTTGCAGCAGTGCGGATGAGAGAAATTGGGCTATCTAGTGCAGCGGTGGTATATGGTACTCCTGTGGGCGACATCGAAATAACCTGCGCATTGGCGAAAGTTGTCGCTATAACGTGCCCGTCCATTCCCATCACCACAATGTCCGGATGCATGGGATTATTCTCTTTCGATCTGTCCACCAGCGCGTAGAGAAAATCTGTCGTGAAATCGACACCCATCACGAATTCCATCGTCTCGTTGTCCGGCGCGTATATGGGCACAGTATACGACTGATAGAGTGCATTATGGAATGCAAACAGGGGTCTATGGAACGGCAGGAACGTCAGGATGGATGTATTTGTATCCGTTCCGCAAATGTTCCTCCTCTCAAAAGGGCCGACTCATACTCACGTCCAGTGTCCAATGTTTTGCTCTTCCCTGGACAAGGCAAAATGCACGGTGACCCAGGGTTGATCCTCCTGGTTAAATGGTGGATCTGAATATAAAAATCGGCCTTCTTCATCGAAGTAGTCGGCCGCGGTATGCGTCCGATTGAATTCCGACCATCGCAACCAGAGATTTTCTTCAAGATGCTGGGCTCCTATAACCGGCACATATGACAAAGAACCATGTCATAGGAAAGTTTAGTTACCATTCAAAGAGGCAGTTGCCATCGATCACATATCAGTACCTAAGATGTTCCCAGAATACAGCGGTGGAGCAAGGATATTCCGACCGAGCCATAAGGTTGGGAAGCTGAATAAACGGAGGGAGCTCCAGAACAGCGCTGAGGGCTCCACAAACGTGGCCGTCGTCCAATGACCTGCCCTATACAGATCAACGTTCATTCGACTAAGGAGCAAATATGAAAGTAACGTCGATACAGAACACGAAAGTTTCCGGGGTTAACAACAGCTTTGCCATGCTAAAAAATGGCAAAGAGCCTCACCAATAGCTTTCTATCGCTTGTACTTCCACACTGATGGCATTTCGAACATCCAGTGCCGCTGTTCCCAGGATAGTATGGGCAAGACGCTGTTCAGACGTAGTGATTTTAGTATGGGAGTCCTTTAAAACTGCTGCTCGTCTCCTGCAAACTTCCGAAATTTGAAGCCAAGCCCCAAAGCAAGGCCAAGAATACCCACTTCAATACTACGTCGATCTTGCATGTCTTTGTAGTAACCCAAAAACAAACAGCATGTCAAAAGCGTAAACATGAAAAGCAGTAGGACCATCCCTTTGATGCTGAGAACGGTGCGAAATAGCCAAGGCGTGAACGCCTTCCGAAACCCATGTGTGCGGAATGTGAGTGGGGCGCCGGAAGAGCTCGACAAGATTGCCTTCTCCCTTCCGAATCTTATGTTCAAGTAGCTCGTGAATGAACTCAATGAAGACCCATCAGAAGGAGATATCGACGTAGTTTGTTGCGCGTTTCGTGAGCTCTTTCGCTGACGTCCCATGCTCGTTACATTTTGAGTCGGTCGAAAACTGTCCAGAGAATATCCGGACCCATGTACAGACGCCCGCGGATCGGCTGGAGTGCTGTTACCCAGCGCTGACGGATGTCTCCGTGCCCGGGGCGGGCCTGGCTCGCTCTGAGGAAAGTCTGCTGACATGCTAGAGCTGTCTTCCGCCGCGCTCTGGTCGGTAAAGTATACTTGTATACCGTTTGCCTCACTGCCGTCTGTGGGAGATGGCTGCACCGTAGCACCTGCTAAACTAGACAACCTCTGTCCCAATTTGCCGGCGGCCACTGGTGAAAACGACCTTGCAAACGTCCCTGGCTGAAACGACGGTCTCTCATTGTCATGTGAAGCGCTCTTTCCTTGCAGCGGTTGTCGGGAGTCATATGATTCTAAAGATCCTTCCTCCAATGCATCATCATTTGATAAGGCAAATCGAGCGCATTGCCCTTCGGAATGAAACCGTGCAATACTATCCTCTTTTTTGTTACGTTGATGACCAGTGATTTGTGGCGAGTTTGACGACTGCCCATCGGAGTGGCCTGACGAAATCCCTCTCGCAAACGTTCCCGCTACAAACAGCGGCGGCGGTGCTCCATCTCGCACATCACTGCTCTCCCGTGCATGAGGATGACGGCTGCTCTGTTCGGGCGATGTGTCCAAGGAGAACGGGTCGGCCGTTATCGGAAAGGCCTTCGCGCTCTTCCCAGTCAAGAATGCGGTCTCATGCCCACTGTCGCCCGGGAAAAGCTGATTTTCACCAGGTTCTGGCCGATCTCCCACGAATGCTACACTCTTGCTGGACGAGAATCTTGGAAATGGCTTCGCGTGCTTTCCAGTAAGGAACGCTGGATTCGTATCATTCAATGTACTACTTTGTGCACGATGTGGTCGCTCGAGCGTAAATGCTACGCTCTTCACGGATGTGGATTTCGGCAATGGCTTCGCCTGCTTTCCAGTAAGGAAGGCTGGATTGGCATCATCAGAAGTGTCGCTTTCGGGATACCCTGGCCGTTCGAGTGTGAATGCGCTGACGTGAGAACCTTTGCCGTTTAGCGGGGTGAGTGATGGGTTGGAAGGCTCTGGCCGCTCCACCGTAAACGCCACATTTTTAATCGAAGGGGCTTTTGGAAATGCCTTTGCATGCCTTCCCGTCAGAAACGCCGGGTTAACATCATCGACACCGTTATTGGGAAGCAATGATGTATTTGTGGTCGATGAGGTGTTCGCTGATGATGACACCAACTTCGCGAGCCCCCCGTTCAGAAACGCTGAATTCGGGTCTTGCATGTCATTGTCGGGTGGCATGGAGGTATCCTGCTGCTCTTCTTGAGCCAACGAGAATGGTGCTTCAGCTGTGGTAAAAAGCGAGTTGGCCACTAAAGCGATTTGTTTCGTGTGTTTTCCTGTGGGAGATGCTGGCTTGTCCTCATTCATCTCGTTCTCGTTGCCATGCAGTAGTGAAATATGGGAGGATCCTGGTCGTTCTAGGGTAAATGCTGACTTCTTCCCGGAAGACGATCTTGACAGTCGACCAAAAGGTTTCGAGCGCGCCCCAGTCAGGACAAAAGGGGCATTGTTGGATTCACAAAAGCCATGATCCGGTAGTTGAATCTGATCAGGGAACAGTTTCGCGTGTCTCCCGGTGAGGAACGATTTTGGGGGGCTGTTGGTATCGAGACCTGGCTGCGCAGAAGGCGGGACTTCGGGGTATGTCACATTGTCTGTTAACAGGTCATCATCTGTTGGGAAGGGCTTCGAACGATTTCCTGTTAAAAATCTGGGAGTGTCATCGGTGTATTCACTCATTGTGAAAAGAGTATGGACGTGAAGCGGAAAATAGGATGGTCAGGTATTAACAATACGGAGGGCGCAACGGTGGAACCCGTCGCTTAAAACAGGTCCGGGCTTATATGCCAGACGCTGTTTGTGACAGTGCTCAAATCCGGCGGAATATAAGCTCCGTCGGTCGCCCATGGACAATCGAGAACGAACCATGAATAGGTGGCTGATCGCGGCGAATCACAGGAACTATTCCTGACCCGCTAGATCCGTGGTTTGGATTTTATGGCGGGCGTATACGGCCTAGATCCGCAAATGTAAAATCTGGAGCAACAACATACCGCTAGGCGACTGGAGGCGACTGACAGAGATGTCGGAGTGCGGAGGAAAACGCGTTGCGTAAGCCAAGAACGGCAAGTAGATTTGTGCAATAACTGCCCGGGCCGATAGACACTCACAATGGGGTTAATTCCATAGACCACCCAAACAGTAGTAGGAAACCATCCCGGACATGCTATCTACGATAGCTACTGTTAGACACAGAACACATGCAATACAAAACGGTTAGTGACCGGGTAGTGTGTCTACCGCATCACATAGTCCCTATTAGGCCTGCACGGTGTTGCTGTTCAAGTTGTTGATCGGGTGGACGTGGACCCAGACTCCACAGAGCCAAATACATGCCGTTGTTGGTCGGTGCTTGGTGCTACAGGTGAGGGTCACGTTGGGTGAGGTGAAACAAGCTTCATCACGTTACGCTGGGCCTGGTACAAGTATTAATGTGGACAGTGTGTACGATTTTCTACTATGACCTATGAAGAGCTTCTCGAAAGAAGTCATTCCTAACGGCCGCATCCTCCTCCACCACAAGCAGAGTATGAGACCGTCGTTCCGTTCCCATTTAGTTGGCGGAAATCCGAGTAACCGCCCCCGCCACCTCCGCCGGGAGGAGACGGTGGTGGGCGCTGGTAGCGAGACCGTTGGATAGTGCCTGTATGATGGGCCGGAATTTCATGAGCATGCATATCAATCATAGCACAATGTCCAGAGCCACGGTATCATAGTACCCCCACTCCGCTCAAAATGCAGCTTTTGCAGCTCCTGAACTGAAAAGTCTTCACAGCCAATGTATCCTGGGCACGTTGCTGCTTTCAGGCCGCAGAAGAAGGTCTCACGCTTCACGGCCGTCGTCAGGAATGCGAGTTGCGAACATGGTCATGCACTCACCATCTGCCCGCACGACTGTGTCGAACCTGCGGCGGTACTGCAACCCCACCCGGATTGCTAGCAGTGCAAGCAGAATCCGTCCGAGGTCGGTGCCCACAATGTCGAGGCTATACGCCAGGCCAATCACTGCGAGGACGAGAATGTCCTTTAGGGATATCCATGCAGGAAGCACGGTCGCTTGCTCTGAATTGGAATGGTCAGGAAAAGGTACTGCGACGAATGTCACAGGTGTTTGTTGCCCTTCATCTGTTTGCTGTAGCTGTCGTCTGCGCGCAGCTGTTTCCCGCAGTTCTGTAGTACTAGGCATGGTGACCATAGAAAAAGATGTACATGGACAAAAGCGTGCGAAACCCACATCCATGACACACCACGAATGTTTGAATCGGGCAAAGCTGCGACTCTGTGCATGTTTAAAATGATTGCCAATTTGGGCTCAGCCGAGAATCGAACTCGGGACCACCCGCACCCTAAGCGGGTATTATACCACTAAACCACTGAGCCCTTGATGTAGGTCTTCGAATTCCTTGCTCCGTGTCGCATACGTGGCGATCCAGATCATCCTGACTGTGAAAGAGAAGATCCCAAAGCCAAGATGCAGATGACAGATTCCCAACACAATGCCACATGCTCGATTCATGTCCATGATTGTTGAAGTGGACCGTGCCCGTGTAAGGCAGCGCACAGCTGCGATCGGGGCAACTGGAACCATCGAGCCCAAAGAACTTACCTTTTGCACCAAGTATGCAAGTGACGGAGTTGAGATTATGTATAAACTCACGTCTGTCCGAAACGGAATGCGACTGGCACTGTTGTCAGCGTATGCGGAGCTGTGCAGGACGTCACTTGCCATTTTTCTTGCTAGTAGCGTGCCCTTTTGCAGGCCAAGGACGAGGCGGCCAAGGCGTCTGCCCTTGTGACAATGATTCACGAGGTATTGGGGGTTTTCCTGCTGACAACGAGGTCGCGTGTAGGATGATTCAAGGCCGCCGTGTGCCTCTGGTTGGTGTTAGTATCGGTGTTGGTGGGTGGTGGGACGCAAAGCGTGGTGCCAAGACGCTGCTGGAACAGAATGGTGAGGATGGAAGAAATGAAAGTCTGCCAGCAGATGCTTTTCTGGCGAGTTGACACCGGAACCGGAACAAGTTTTGTACATACAGCCGAGTAACAGCCAGCTTTTCCATGGCGAGCTGCTCTTTCTGTGCTTATCAGGTCCCTTAAGCAGATGAAGGATGCTGGAGGACACAATTAAATGCATTCTTATTACCGCTACCTCATTCTATGACAATGAAAATACGGCGGTATCTGTCCTTTCATACTTTGTTCACAGAAGGCCGACCAGTAAAGCTACCTATAGAGCCTTGTCCGTTGAGGACAGGAGTCTTTGCCTTCAAATCTTCTCTGCTGCGTCGTCGCAGGGCATCAGCCAGCGGGCCGTTTGGCTGAGTGCTGCCTATCATCGGAAGTCTTCCCGCTGAAGCTGCCGACTGAGAAGTTCCAGCCATAGGAAGTTTTCCTGCCGAAGCCGCTGCGACCGCCGACGATTGATTTGATCTACCCGAAAGCAACTGCGCCGCCGACCTGCGGACAGAGTCACCCTTGGTCGACGAACCAGTATAGCTATCTTTTCCGTCCGACCCGACACTTCCCTTAGCTCTGTGTGCCGCGCGTTTGAATTTGCGCTCATTGTAGATGTATGCAATCGAGTTGAAGACTCCTCCCAGATTCGCGCCTGCACAGACATATTTGAGGACAACTCACCGAAGATTCAGCCATGTTTATGCCCTAGTTACCCACCGATGATACCAAAATACTGGAACAACAAGCGCAGGCCCTTGCTCTTGGTGTCTTCGAAGGAGATTGTAGCGCCGATCAGTACAGCGCAAGGTATCCATTGCAAACAAGCGGCGATCATGAAGCTATGTAAGCGGTGGACCTGGCAGAGCAAAAATATGTAGGTTAGACTAGCTGAGATTTGATTTGCAACTTTCTGAGCGGAATGCGAAGCGTTACCGCGCGAGCAACAGATGCAGATCTTCCGTCCTTTTTTTTGGGATCCGCTTTAAGTTCCTTTGCAACGCTATCGACCTTTCTAATAGTCCAGGACGAGGTGCAAATGACAGTACCAAGAATGGTCGCAAAAAACGCAACTGAGATGTGTGGGTCCGTTTTAGTTGATCAGAGAAAGGTATAAACTTCGGAAACCATTCGCACTCACCGCAAAACCAGCTGTATATCATTCCTGCGCGCGTGTTCGGGTTCATTCCTTGACTAAATACTGCCGTCAGCATACATTGCACATTCGCGACAAAAGCAACAGCACGATGCCATGTGTCGCCGGTTTACTTACAAGTAATAGAACGGTCCCATTGCATCCGCTCCGTTGGCGATCCCAAAGATAACCAGCGGCGGGCAAAACGCAAGAATGTGCAGCCGATATTCGAACTCCCCAAGGGGAAATGCATAGTCGAAGACAACTCGCACCAGCGATTGGATCGATAAGACCGTAGTAACCAGCATCTTGATGTCAGAACTCGGTTAACACGAAACAAGCTGACACCTTTGACTAAAGACTGCGCACCTGGTATGAGACGAAAATCATGACCAATGAGCTGAGCAGCCGGCCGATGTTTTCAGATGGATATGTTTGCTTGCCGAGCAGCACGGAGTGATCAATCGTATGAACGAATGCAAACATGAGATCCGCGAGGCAACGATAAAGAGGTCTACAAAAAAGAAAATGAATGAACTTGCATTCAGGGAAAGTGCCCACGTTTTTAGTGCATACAGTCGGTCGGAGAATGTCTTGTAATTGCCATCGCGGACGGCTTTCATTAACACAAACAACGACCCGACCACGGAAAGCACGATGCAAACCAGTGCGATAACGTGCTATGCTCCGCGCAGGTTCAATTAGTTCTGGCGTTATTTCGACCATGTTCTGGACAGATCGAAACCCTCCGCAGAACATAAAACTTACAAGTCCCACAAAGTTGGGGTAGTCGTCGTTCACGATCGCGCAGCGGTCGTGTCCTACACCGGTCCACTGGCAGCGCATCTTTCGTTGTCAAGAAATTCAGAAGTAACGCTTGGTGTATTCTTTCGCCACAGATTACGGAGATGGAGAACCGGTGGTCACAAGTTGTTGGGGCGAAATGCCGCTTGCCCGATTGTAATCTAATTGGAATTTGGGGCGTTCGGAGCTTCCCTGTGAGGGCGCTTGCGCTGTTTATCCGATACCTTTTTCTGGTTACAAAGAACGGAAAGCATATTGTACGGGGCTCCAGGGCGTTGGCCAGTGACTGAATAGCATCCGGTTCTGCAGTCCGTTTCGCTTTTTAGTTTTCGGTGCTCTTTAGGAACCTCAGTTTTCCGAAATTGCGCTTGGGGCATCCTCGGTTTGCTATTCATTCACACACATGGTCTTTTTTGCACAGGGCTCCTCGATCGACGATCTACGCGACCCACACTGGCGTCCATGAATTGGTTTAGGTTTAGGTTAGTTCGGAAACCAGCGGTTTCCAATAACACAACGGGAGGAGCAGTGTGGCGGGTCTTCATTTCATGCATCGCAACAGTTTCGATTTCCATCGGTCTGGTTCTGACGCTGAGTAAGCTGGCAACAATGAAAGAGAAAAGATTGGTATTGATGGAGGAAGATGATGTCGCGCGCAGAACATTTAGTGTGACCCCGATATTATATATATATATATATGGTCCGCCTTCGTCCAGTTCCTTATGTGGAACGGGAGTCAGATACTAGTGACCAAAAAGGGGCGCGCGTGACGGCGTCCAAAAGCCTGTCAATGTCAATATCACCTGCGGGCGCAAAAACAACTCCGCTCCCCGCAAAGCCGCAGCGCACCCACGCGTTTTACTGTTCCTGTCGCGCGAACACCGTCCATGGCTAACAAAGAGACGGGAGTGACAACCATCTCGAACTCTTTGCGAATTGTTGAAGGAGATTGGCAGATGCAAATGCTGAAAGTAAACTATATAATTTATTCTAAAATCGAATGAGAAAGCAGTCCTAAGAGAGAACAAGCTCTTTCTGTGGTCTACCCAAAAAACAGTGCTAATCATTTGCTTAACGCAAGATTGTGCTGTTCATATTAGAATACAAGGGCGTTTCACTTTAAAAAGCAACCTGTGGGGCGACCCGACAAGTCCGCTTTCGGCTGAACCACCGTGTTGGTCTCGCTTACTGCGGTTGTGGGTCAAATTACTGCTATTGTGACAGTTTTTTGACCATAAACGACATCTCTGTGTGCAGTTCACTTCTCAAACACAACACAGACTCAGCGCTGCATTGTCCCATCGTAGAACAGATTCTGGCGAGTTGAGAACTGTCTTCATCTTGTCAATTGGACAGGTATTGACGGAGTAATTCGATCTCGCGTTTTTTGACCTAAAGGACATCTCTGCGTGCATTTCGCTTTCCAGGCACACCAGACCCACCGCCACTGTCCCCACATCGTAGAACAGGCCCTTGCGAGTTTAGAACTGTCTTCTTTTCATCAATTGGACAGGTATTGACAGAATTATTCGATTTCACGTTTTTTTGACAGTTTTTTTGACCGTCTCCTCATACCTCTTCCGCCCCTGCACAGATACCAGCCTCGCAACCATACCACATCGTAGAACATACTATGGGGAACTCGGAACTGTCTCCCTTATATTATTTGGACAGGTAATGACTGAGCTATGTTCAAACACGCGTTTTTGACGCTTTGCATTTCCCGATCTCTCGCGCGGATCCCCAGGGGTGACGGTAACATCGGGATCCTGCCGGATCCTGCCGGGGGACGGAAGCGGATCGTTCTGGATCCTGCACGGGGGGGTAAGCGGATCCGGAGATCTGCTGCGCTTCTTGGATCCGAACAATTCCGGAAATATGGTTGCAGATGCATTGGATGCAAACGTGCTGAGACTCTTGAACCCATCAATGGCTTTGCAGCGTTGGATCTCGCGATCGCGGTCTTGCATCTCTTTTGCGATCCTCCCCTGAATGCTTTGCGGATCGTTTTGGATCCTGCGCGGGGGGGTAGGCGGATCCGGAGATCCGCTGCGCTTCTTGGATCCGAACAAGTCCGGAAATATTGTTGACGATGCATTGGATGCAAACGTGCTGAGACTCTTGAACCCATCAATGGCTTTGCAGCGTTGGATCTCGCGATCGCGGTCTTGCATCTCTTTTGCGATCCTCCCCTGAATGCTTTGCGGATCGTTTTGGATCCTGCGCGGGGGGGTAGGCGGATCCGGAGATCCGCTGCGCTTCTTGGATCCGAACAAGTCCGGAAATATTGTTGACGATGCATTGACTGCAAATGACGATGCATTGACTGCAAACGTACTGAGGCTTGTGAACCCATCAAGGGCTTTGCGGCGTTCGCGATCTTCCATCTCTTTGAGGATCCTCGCCTGAACGTCTTGCGGATCCCTTACCGCCAGCCGCAGCCGTTTGCACAAGGCTCGCTCTCGATGGTTTTGGGATCGTCGGGGCGGAAGCGCGGCGAGTTGATCGTTGACGTAGGATGCAAAGGACACGAAGGAAAGTGGGGATCCCGACGATTGGCTCACGTATCCGGTCAGGATGTCTTCCCCCATCGGCGATGGGCGGGGATGGCAAATGCGTGTTCGAAGAGAACAGAACTAGCGCGTCGTCCCCTCCAAGAAAGACGCCGACCCCGCCTGTAGATATATTCTCAGTCACATGACTTAGAAACGCGATATCCCCATTATCATCACCGTCACAAGGCTAAATGATTCTAGTCCTTCAGCAGCGAGCACCGCTTGCATGCATTAATTGTGGCATGAGATTCTGCAACATGCAGCCCAGATATCTTCTACTTCTATTTCTAGCTGCATCCAAGAGGTAGGTTCGGGTTGGAGACTGTAAATACGCTGCTTCAAGATGGCCCACAGATTTTCAATGGGGTTTAAATCAGGGCTGTTGGCTGGCTGATTCATGATAAAAAGTCTCCAAGTCCTTGTGAAAGTTGATCTAGACACATTCTGCATGTGTGTCACCTCATTGATGCTTCTACCACTCCGATGCAACGCTGCGCTATGTGGGGTCCAAGGGTGATATGTTGCATGTGCAATGCCACAAGAGATTTCGAGATCCTGTCCTTTTGGCCCTTCCAGCTCGTCGCTGGCAAGCCATTACATAAGCGTGTATGTCAGCGCAATCGGTTATAAATGAGGGGCTTCATTTGGGGGGGGGGAGGGGAGCTCTACGAGCAGGCTGCCATCTGACCTCGGGGCACAACGTCCCATTACGTTCTTTCAGACTCATCCATCGCTTCATCTGATCTCGGGGCTCATTCAAATTCAACGATCCGTCACTCGAAAACGCTGCTGCGTCATGGCAGCCCAAGGTTTACTTACGGTCCGGGCTTGGGGACGCCGAGCGTCGCGTAGTAGTCGTCCATAGGTCTCTCGAATTTCCGGGGTAAGTTCACGCTTTCAAAAGTTTTCTGCTCTGCTCCGCTGCCAAAAATGGCTTCCACCGCAAGGTGGAGGCAGGGGTCAGGCATGCCTTAGTTGCCATGCACATGTCCGCGGGCGTGGTAGTTTGATTATTGCCACGTCAGTTATTTGGCCGATCCTGCTCTGGTCCGCTGCCAAAAATGGCTTCCACCGCAAGGTGGAGGCAGGGGTCAGGCCCCTTGATTGCCGTCTGACCTCTCGGCATGGCGTCCCTTAGTTGCCGCGCACATGTCCGCGGGCGTGGTAGTTTGATTATTACCACGTCAGTTTTTTGGCAGACGAAGTCTGGATTCACGCTTTTAAATGTTTCCTGCTCTGCTCCGCTGCCAAAAATGGCTTCCACCGCAAGGTGGAGGCAGGGGTCAGGCCCCTTGATTGCCGTCTGACCTCTCGGCATGGCGTCCCTTAGTTGCCACGCACATGTCCGCGGGCGTGGTAGTTTGATTATTACCACGTCAGTTTTTTGGCAGATGCTCTTGGCATGGTCATTTCTTTGGCAGATGAAATCATTGACACCTTGCCGTTAGTATTACGCACTGCAAACGACTGAACGGCGGTTTCCATTCTTCATTCCGAGATGCAGGCCGGAAAGAGAAACGGTTCTTGGGATGTAACCCCGCAACCCCTCCGTCATTTGGCTAGCGACGATAATATTGTTGTCTCCGGCGGAGCTCAACTACATGATTCAATTGAAATAAATAACGGCGGACCAGATGACCAACAATGGATGTGTGCCCAGGTAACTTTCAACTCTGATGGAACCTGGGCGCTGCGATCAGTCACCGCCGCTTGACGGTGAGCGCTGGAGTGCAGTTTTGGACGATGTAAGCTCTCCCACTAAACAGGCTCATTTCAAGGCGTTTTGGACTACGATCGCTTTTCCGGGGACACATCCATCAACTCCTGTCTCGGCAATGCCGTCGCATCGCAAGATGCTGTCTATTTGACAGTATTACCGGACTTGAAGTCAAGCACGACGCAATATCAGGCTTACGAGGCTGCCCTGGCGCAAGCATCCACACCTGTGCAGCCTTTTATAATCACAAAGTAGGCCCTGCCTCGAGAAAAGTCGTCAACACTTACACCCTTTAATCATGGACGGTCGCTCTCCGCAGCATCTATTGGGATTGTGCGTTTGCAACACTGATCTGTTAACTTTCCCTACCGTCTCCGCCGCAACACCTCCCTCTCTTCGTCCATGCTCACCAACATGAACTACATCCCGCCTGTCGATCCGACCGTCCCTTACAACGCGGAGCCATTCACAAGCATATCCATGGGGGGGGGGGGGACAGCCAACGTGGCGCTTCAGGAGCTAAATGGCGCCGTCAATTCATCGTCAATTCGTAGCGCAAGTAGGTGTTCAAGTCAATGACACTACGATCATCTTTGCCGACCACTCGCCCGTCAGACGTATGCGCCAGCCGCAGCGTAAAACAACGACAACTCTAGCAAGCCCTTCCGCAAGCCCTACACCAACAGGACTGTATAGCTCAGCATGGAGGACGCCGTTAGACTGGACTTGGGTGTGGGGCAGCCGGCAGACGTCATAATAGTACACGGCGGCTGTTTTGGGCGGTTCCGCAGCCATATAAGCCGCTGCTTTAGCCAATAACCTCTACATACTCTTGCAAGTTTTTCACCTGAACAACATTAACACTTACATTAACTGACGTCTATGTCTTTAGTCTTATAACTCAACCCCGCCTTTTACTAATTACGTAAATTTATTCATTGTCAGGGGTAAAAGAATTACCCTATCATTAAAAGTGGGACCAGTCGTAAATTTTAACCATATAATATTTTTAGTCTTCAGCCTTATGAATTCTTATGAATTCTCTTTAAATTATTACTCTGTGTAACGTATCCCTTTTTAACTTTAGTACTACCACTTTATCATTTTCGCTCATTTCTAGCTTATTTCAATGTAAATAAAAATCGGAAGTAAATTAGCTAACCTAGGATGTAAGCCAAGTAGTACCCAAGAATTCTACCACCTAATAGGATATATTTTCTCTGCCAGTATCAAGAAAAGCAAGTAATATTACACTCCAAGAATTGCACAAATACCCAATGACTTTCTTCTGATTTGATGAGCTGTAAACTAAACCACATAACCCACTACATGATGTCATACGCTCCACATCCAAAAAATACCGCCATAGCAGCAATGTGAAACTCTGGAATAACTTTCAATTGTAGCCTTTTGAAATTTTGAACATTCTCAGAGACAATATGTTGAGTCATCTACAGATTTATGTTGATGTTTATGAA
Source organism: Powellomyces hirtus (assembly GCA_025526995.1). Lineage (NCBI taxonomy): Eukaryota > Fungi > Chytridiomycota > Chytridiomycetes > Spizellomycetales > Powellomycetaceae > Powellomyces > Powellomyces hirtus. The sequence continues at coordinate 2,019,816 of JAHLKG010000002.1, forward strand.
ATAAAACAAAACTTTTACCCTTGTACACCTTATTTTTGCTCTTGGCACAGTGAAATGTAGCTCAACCAGTTTCCATCTAGGATGATGACTTGTCGGAGATACTCAAGCATGCCGAAAGCATCGTCAAGCTTGTCATGGTTAGAATGCAAAGGCTCCATGTTGAAAGTTGAGCCACTCTCTAGAATCTAAAAGATGTCGGTTGGACAGAAAACTGGCTGCAGCACGTGAAAACAGACATGGGCCAGACACGAGGGCCAGGTGCGCTTTCGGCTGACCGATGAGTTACTCGGCAGGCCTTTGATGATTCCGCAGTGTTCAAGAACCACCTTGGCAATGTCCACTTTAAAGTCCTTGAGCACGTCCATTGTAAAGTGCGCAAACCTGAAAATGGCAAGAGTGGCGCGGAGGACAATGCTTTTGTTGCCTGGGGCAGAGATTGTCAGGTCTGAATGTATTAGAAATATCAGCGTTTGCAGAAGTTTATCTGAAATGCAGAAGATTGGTCAAATTTGAGTCACGCTGCTTGTATTGCTTTAGTAAGGGAGAATTGAGAAAGTCAAAGTATTGGGGTTGCAATTCATCTTGGATCTTTGCTGGAGAGACCAGGTTGTTGTTTTATATACTGAAAAATGTGTGGTTGAAACTACCACAAATGATACCAAAAAAATTTCAAATATAATATTATTTTATTAATTTGCATAGAATAAAATGAGTTGTTTTTGAAATGCAGCATATATTTTATTGTTTAGACATATTTGTTAAGTAAATGTTCTATTCATTGAAAGGCTTGTGACATAAAACTATATGTTTTAATTCTTACACATACAATTTTTTTTTTTTTTTTTTTAACAAACTATGCTTTTGAAATATGACATAACATTTTTATATTGTGTTTTTGTACACTTTTTGATAACATTCACTTGGCCTCCACAGCTCAGCAGCTACTACAAGTACGTCAGCAAGAACGTCTGTCAACGTCACTCCTAAAACGCAGCAGGGAGTGCAGAAAGGCAGTATCACCTTTTAATACCCGCCGTAGACTTGGACAAGTGCCCCAGGCATTACTGATATGCCCAAAGCCTGTGCCGCTCTCTTGTATTCTCTCTTGTTTTCGAGATGCATTTTTGAACCTGCAAATTTCCGAGTGCAATAAAATGTGTTAACATGGTGATCTGATTGAACTACAACTCCCTTGACAACCCTTCGTTAGAGTGACACACAATGTATGAGGAGCATCACATCATGTATTCCTATGTAATAGACATGATGCATCACCGCAAAAAAAAAAGATATCAAATACACACGGATCTCTGAAGAAATGACTTGTCGACCTTTGGCAACCCTTTGTTAGAATGACACACAATGTATGAGGAATATCACATCACGTATTCCTATGTAGTAGACGTGATGCACTACGGCAAAAAAAAAGATATCAAATACACACAGATCTCTAAAGAAATGACTTGTTGAGGATCTTAGAACTTGGGACATAGATCAGGCGCCCAGCATAGCTTGCAGGGTCAGAGCTAACATTGTGCGTGGCTGAATGCTTGGGTGTGTAGACCCAGTCACGATTGCGTGGACGGTCTTTTCAAGCGGGATCCTGCTGTTGTTGACGGCTTGGATCCCGCCCAAAGCTGATGGGATCATTTTAAGGGCAAGCCACCTAGTGAGGCGTTTGGGACCGGACCCAGTGAGAAAGTGAAACATCAGTGTAATATGGTGGTGTTTAATCAGATTGATGGAATTTACAAGTAGTATACACAAAGTATAGAATCTGAAGTGTGTATATTTCTTTGGGTGAGGGGGGAAGTATTCTACTATTTGTACTTTGCGCCCATTTTGCTTATTGTAACAACTATTAAGCTGCTTCCTTTATTGCAGGTACAGCGGCAAGTTCACTGGATACAAGGATACACTTCATCTCAGTCGTAGGAGGCATATAATAAAATAAGGCTTGTTTCAACCACTTCTTCGCTAACTCCGACCTGCGTATGTTGAAAATTGACCCAGTAGCTTAGGGAGGTAGCCCTCATCGCTTTTATAGCAGCATTTGGATGCAGCGCGTATGACAATCAGCTGTCCCACAAAGTTGTTCCTGGAAAAACTTGCATTAGTAAGGAATTGTGGGAGATCTGGAAAAATCAAAGTGTTGGGATTGCAATTTACCTCAGATCCTTATAGGGCATCCCAAAAGTCTGCTGGCAAAGGATCTTTGCCTGCGTCGACAGGCGCTCCCAAAGCTGTGAACAGAGGAAATAGATTGGTTTGGCACGCCAAAGATCTGCCGACCGATCCGAGAGCTGGATGGAAAGGTATCCACATAGTGCCACCCAATCAAAGAACAATAGGGCATTTTCTTCGGATCTCCACTTGATCAGCATGGTTGCGGAATCCACATTCTGAGGGATCAAATTTTGGGCAAAATTTGGTTGAGAGATCTCAGTGTGGCGCACAATGTCCTCGAATGCTGGGGTCGAAAAGGTTCATGCAATCCTCTGGATCACCATATTTTTGCCCAGAATCCCCAGTTGACGCTCCCTGCCCATGCAAGATCCAATGTCTGGCTGTACCGCCACAATCCTGTCTTGGATCGCCGTCCAGCGCAAGCGCAGATCGTTCGTGTGTTGCACCACAGTCTGAATCTCTGCAGCTGCAGCTGCTGCACGCATGATCTGCAGCGCGGGATCCTTGGCCACGACTGCAGGGGCGTGGATCCCTGTGGGGATCACAGTGGCGGGAGCAGTGCGGATGGCAACCGCGGGAGCAGCGGCAACAGCGGCGATGGGTGTGGGCTTGGCCGCAGGTGCGGAGGTGGTGCTGACTTCCGGTGTAGGAACGGGAAAGGAGGAGCTGGTTGTGGGCTCAACTGAAAAGCTAATAGTTGAATCCATGCACTCGTCAGCAGGATCCTCGGCTGGGTCCATTTCTGCACCTTCGAATATCCAGGATATTGATCACTTTACTGAGAACAAATCAATGGATGATTGAATGGATGGACGAGGATGTGAAGCAAGAGTTGAGGGGGCTGCTTCCGCACTGTGTAGCTTATATGGTCGTGAGAGTGGGAATCAGGGCATACAAGGCTGTTCCATTCTCATGTGGCTGGGGTGACAGTGGATCCAGAGCTTTACTGTGTCCCAATCCCATTTCACCTCTTCTCTTATCTACATGGTTGTTCCCACTCTTGCCCATTGCGAAGCAATTGTTGGAAAATTCGAGCGCATAATTTTCTTGGACACTTTATGTTTTTACACATTTAATTGCGACGTCATTCAATGTCTTAAATGCAAACACCTATGTATTTAAAGAACAATCAATTGAAAAACCAATGACATGTATGTTCTGTTTTTTTTTTTTGCAAATTTTGGAGTCTATAATTTCTTTTCAACTGAATTCAATAAGTTTTTGAATGAAAACAAAGGGTTTTAGAGATTTGAAAGTTATACCACATTTGAGACAAATTTAACATAACATTTATGTTAAATCTGTTCAAAATTAATAAATGTGATTTTGAGTGTACAAAGACACAATAATAAAATGTAATATCATATTTCAAAAGTATAGTTTGTTAAAAAAAAATTGTCTGTGCAAGAATTAAGAAATATAGTTTTATATCACAAGCCTCTCAATGGATAGGGCATTTACTTAACAGATATGTGTACACAATAAAATGTGTGCTGCATTTCAAAAACAACTCATTTTATTCTATGCAAATTAATAATAAAATATTATATTTAATATTTTTTTTGTTATCATTTGTGATAGTTTCAACAACACATTTTGCAATATATAAAACAATATTCCAGGCTCTCCAGCAAAGATCCAAGGTGAATTGCAATTCCAATACTTTGATTTTCTCAATTCTCCCAATAATCTTGGGACATGCGTTGTGCCATTTGCCAGCTCCGCCTATCGTCCACCAACAATGATGGAGAAAGACAATCCTGGCTAGAAACCTATTACTTTGGGCTCAAATTTGGATTGCCAAGGCTGGTCTCGGATCCGCTGGTAGGTTTGCACAAGGATTTCTGGCAATCGCAAAAAGGCTTGCAAGGATCGGATCCAGTTTCCGGAATTGTGGATCGATGTCACAATCGGTGCAGATCCCAGTTTCGTATAGGTATATAGGGATCCGTGCAATGCTACTTTGTAAATGTGAAAAGTAAAGCCATCAGGTGCAATGGCCGTGATCAAGCTTAAAGGCTCGGATCCCCAGTTGTAGCGATCCGCTTCTACCTTGAGGATCCGGCGAGCATAGCCAAAACTTTCTTAGAGCTGAAGGACTTGTCTGGCGGCTGTGCAGTACGGAGTCTTGAGCTCCGCTATCAGAAGAGTCCGTTTGCCCGCAGTGACTTTAAGATCCGGCCCTTTGTGATCTTTATTAGCAGTAATGTCTATTGGAATGTTGAGACTTGCGTACTCAACGTTTGGCCCTTACATTAGATCCTTACTTGGATTCTCCGACTAGAACGTGTGACCACCATACCGGTAACGCTAAGAGCTGAATTGGATCACGTGTGATCACGTGATTGAAGAAAAAGTAGATTAGAACGCTCGAAGCGAGACATTACCGATAAGACTTTAAGACAAGAAATACATTCACATACATTACATCTCCGTGCATCTGACAACGCTACATCGTCAACTGCATCACAGAAGAGCTCTGTAACTCCCCTTTACGAAGTATACTGGAGGCCACATCGAATTTGGCCAATCCTCTGCAATTCCGATAAAGTACTGGAAGTGCCGATATCTTCAATAGGTTATGAGCCCTGAGACCGGTCGAATTTGAATCATTCTCCCTTCGTAAAACCTGTAAACTACAAGTCTTCCGTCAAAATTCAAGTGCCAAGAAAGTACCAAGCACACCGTCAAGATGCCTACTGCAAGATCTCCCATTCAAGGAGTGCAGACCCGCCAACAAGCCCGTCAAACCACACAAGAAGCCCAACGGGGTCCTGACGCCGAAGAAGACGTTAATATCGATGCCTCGATCTACCATGATTCCCACGATGCAGATGCCGATGTGGATGAGATGAATCATAGAGAAATTCATGCAGACTTGGCAATAGTACCGTCCGAAGTACCAACTGACATTGTCATGGAAATTCTGCAGAGGTTCAAGATGGAAATCGACGAAAAGCTCGACCATTGGATGGACAGGTTGGAGAGGACTTTATTGACTAGTTCAAACCCTCTCGCTACATCAACTTCTCATCAACAACCCGAGAAGTACGAAAAGCCTCATATCGGTAGTCATCCTACAGCCGTTTCACCGATGAGAAGCCCAAAAGCGGGCCTTGAGTACCCTTTTCTACATCAACACATTACTCACGGCGAAGTTGAAGCCCCAGTTGCCCCTCACTTTTGTCCGTCTTCCCCAACGGAGAGCACAACAACCATGAGCAGCAGAAAGAGCGATGATCGCGACGCACAACGAACATCATTTGCATACTTCAAATCTGCGATCGATGCAGTAACTACGTTCGACGGGACGGGAAATCTCTCAAAACTCGCCGACTTCATTGATCAACTCACTCTAGTCTTTTGCCTAAAACCCGTATCTGAAGAAGAACAGCTTTCATTCATCTTCACGAAGCTCTCTGGCGAAGCAAAACAATGGTATCGTAATCACCAGAAAGATGCCGAACAAGGGATGGTGGAGCCCATCACAGACTGGGAATCCTTCAAGCCTCCTTTCCTCTCGCGTTACCAACCAACCGATCACGAAGAGACTTTGCTCACTCAACTTGAAAGACTCCGACAAGGAAGTCATTCCATCTCACAGTACAATACCTCATTCACGAAGATCACAAGTCAGATCCCCTTGAAGGTGCCATTCGAAATCTACAAGTGGTTCTATCTTCGCGGAATGAATGAACATCATGCAGAGCTTGTCAGAACTCAAAGTTTCAAGGATCTCCATGGTCTCATGGCAGCTGCCAAGCGTCTGGATAACGGAAGTAACAAGAGTAACCAAAACAACAATCGTTTTGCCAAGAAGAGCGAAAACATCGCGCTCGAAGCCCAACCTTCAAAGAAAGACGGCTCAAGTCACAAGAAGACCGACGCAAAGAAGACCACAGACTCGAAGAAGAGACAGAACTTCCCCTGTTGGTTATGCAATTCGAATGAACATACCCCATTCAATTGTCCCCTCAAAGCCAAGGCAGTCAAAGCCTTAAAACCCGCTGCTAATGCCAACATTGCAGAAGCACATAACGCCACTACATTGGCATACTTGGATTCGGGCTGCTCACAGCACATGTCGAATGACATTTCCATTCTCGAATCCTACGAAGAGCACTCAACACGCGTCAGATTTGGAAACAACGCCTTTCTCGATGCCGAAGCGAAAGGGAATGCTATCTTGAAGCTTCCAGATGTAGATGTACCCCTCACAGATGTTCTGTACGTTCCGAAGCTTGCCAAGACTCTCATCTCGGTCTCCGCACTCACCAAAGATGGAAAGAGAGTCACCTTTGAAGATGAGAGCGCTATCATTCAAGACTGCAATGGCACTACGAACGACATCACCATACCTCTCGTCCGAGGAATGTATCACATCTCACCAACTCCAATGGCTTTTGCTACTCAAACTTGCTCAAGGACACACGCGTCCAATGTACCGACACACTCGTCGAAAAATACATCTACCGAATTGACAAAATGGACAAACGCATTCAATGTACCGACACATGCGTCCGATACATCGATTCAAGCGCTCAACCTGTCGACAGACGCTACCGGCATCTCGGTCACGCGTTCTACTTTGACCCAAGCCACGTCGGAGGGGCCGGCCGCCCCAAAGGCATCGGATGATGCCGAGGATGGTGCCCCCTCGGGGGCACCATCCGCCGATGCCGCCGTCGCCGCTGCTTCGGCGGCTTCTTCTGGGGCTGGTTCTGGTCCCTCTTCTCCTGTCAACGAAGGAACCCTCTCGCATCACCGATTGGGCCATCCTGGCACTCACATTATGAAGCAACTCAAGCTCCCAATGACCAACGAAGTCTGCAAAGGTTGCGAGTTTGGTAAGCACAAGTGCTCACCATTCAACGGTACGATGACACGGTCCAAGACACCACTCGATTGCCTACATTTCGACCTAAACGGTCCGCACATACCTGCGGTTGGCGATGAGAAATATGCCCTCGTTGTGATTGATGACTATTCACGCTTCACATGGATCTTCTTCTTGAAGACGAAGAGCGAATCTACTGCAAAATTGATTGAATTCATCAATTTTATCGAAAAACAGACCATTGAAAGGGTCAGACGACTTCATTCCGATCGAGGGGGGGAGTTTGTCAATCACAATCTGAAAGAATTCATTTTGAAAAAGGGCATTCTGCACGAACTCACCGCTGCAGATTCCCCACCGTCTAACAGTGTAGCTGAAAGGTTCAACCTCACCCTGTTCGACACCATTCGTTCATTGGAACACTCATACGGCATCCTGAAACAACTCTGGACCGAGTTAGCGGCTACATCAGTCTACTTACGGAATCGCCTACCCCACAAGCCCAATAACAACATTTCGCCGTACAAACGGCTCAACGGCGAAGAGCCCTCACTCTCTCACCTTCGTGTGATTTGGACCAATGCCTTCCGGCATCTTGTCAAGAGAAAACAAATCTCAAAGTTGGCACCGCGCGCCACACGTCTCAAATTCATTGGTTACAAATTTGACGGCGCTTACCGCTGTTGGGATGACAACTGTCAAGAAATAGTCATTTCTTGCGATGTAACGTTCGACAAAAACTCAGCACTCGAACTCGCGAAAGACTACATTCCGCCCGAAGAACTCTACGAAGTCGAAGAGATTCTTGACTCACATGATGGCCCGGAAGGCCCCGAATTCCTCTGCAAATGGCTAGGATTCGAAGACAAAGACAATACATGGGAACCGCTCGAAAATGTCAATCATTTGACGGTCTTCGCTGACTACATCAACGAGAAGACGGCGAGCGCTCTTTTGGCTGCAAGTACCGAAGAACCCCAAACCTACAAACAAGCGCTCTCATCAGATGACACGCCGAAGTGGACCGAGGCCATAAATGCCGAATTGAAGTCCCTTCATACCAATGATACATGGGAAGTCATTAACCCCAAATCCTTACCGCACAATCAACGGCCCATCCGCACTAAATGGGTTTTCAAGATTAAGTGAGACCTGAATGGTCAACCCCAACGATACAAGGCCCGGCTTGTAGTGAAAGGCTTCGAACAACGCTACGGCATCGACTACAACGAAACCTACGCTCCGGTTGCCAAGATAGCTACCCATCGCGTCCTCCTCACTCTCGCCGCCAGTCTAGACTTGAAATGCCATCAAATGGATGTAGTAACCGCATTCCTGAATGGGATTGTTACCAAGACCATCCTAATCTACGCACCTGAAGGCTCTGGCTTTCCGCCCGGGACCATCCTTCGACTCCGAAAGGCCCTCTACGGTCTGAAACAAGCCCCCGCGCGAATGGTACTCCCTACTTCACAAAGAACTGACTTCTTTGGGATTCAAGCGCCTGGCAAATGACAATGCCGTCTACATCAGAACTCTACCTGAAAGTGACTCATCGCAGTACATCTCCGTCTACGTCGACGATCTCCTCATTTTCGCAAAGACCGAATTGGAAATCTCGTCAATTAAGGCATCCCTGCACAACGAGTTCAACATGACTGACCTAGGCGAAGTCAACCACTACCTGGGAATGAGAGTTCGACGTGACTACTCAAGGCACGTCATCTACCTCGATCAAGAGTCATATGTAAATGACATCCTCAAGCGCTTTGGTATGCAAGATTGCAAGCCCGTCAAAACTCCGATGGACCAGACCAAGCTCGAACCCTACGAAGTCGAAAATACAAAGACTTCACCTAACCCGCAAGAAGGAGAATATCGCGAAATCGTTGGTTCTCTCATGTACCTGATGATATGCACGCGTCCTGACATCGCTGTCGCAGTCAGTATGCTTTCTCGCTTCGCAAGCAACCCTTCGCCTCAACATCTGCAAGCTGCAAAGCGTGTTCTTCGCTACCTACGGGGAACATCAGATTACAGCCTCTGCATTGGCGGAAATAACGTCACCCTTCACGGCTACAGCGATGCCGATTGGGGAAACAACATCATTGATCGACGGTCAATCACTGGCTACCTTTTCTACATTGGAAATGCGGGCCCTGTTACTTGGGCTTCGAAGCGCCAACCCACCGTTGCTCTCTCATCTACCGAAGCTGAATACATGGCACTTTCATTCGCCACTCAAGAGACAATCTGGCTTCGCTCACTTCTGCAAGAACTCCAAATCCCCGAATATCTCAATGAGAATGCTCGACCTACAACAATCTACGAAGACAATCAGTCATGCATCTCGTTGGCAATGAATCCCGTGCATCACGCCCGTACCAAGCACATCAACATTCGACATCACTTCATTCGTGATCACATCGACAAGGAGATTCACCTGGAGTACTTACCCACCGCTGAAATGGTAGCCGACTCACTTACGAAGCCTTTACCGGCCCCGGCTTTCAAATACCATCGCAAAAGCATGTGCATCAAGCACTACGACAACACCATCACGCCAATGACGAAAGTGTCCATGACGGAGCTCCCAAATGAGTAAAATCCCATCATCGCGGATCGATTGCTTGGACAGGGGGTGTATTGGAATGTTGAGACTTGCGTACTCAACGTTTGGCCCTTACATTAGATCCTTACTTGGATTCTCCGACTAGAACGCATGACCACCATACCGGTAACGCTAAGAGCTGAATTGGATCACGTGTGATCACGTGATTGGAGAAAAAGTAGATTAGAACGCTCAAAGCAAGACATTACCGATAAGACTTTAAGACAGGAAATACATTCACATACATTACATCTCCGTGCATCTGACAACGCTACATTGTCAACTGCATCACAGAAGAGCTCTGTAACTCCCCTTTACAAAGTATACTGGAGGCCACATCGAATTCGGCCAATCCTCTGCAATTCCGATAAAGTACTGGAAGTGCCGATATCTCCAATAATGTCGACCTCAATCTCCCACTCTGGCACCGTGACACAGCGCTCAAAAAATGGAAACACAAACTTAGCTACCCAGTTGGCTTTGGATCCGTCTTTCCGGTAGCTCTTGTGCTTCAAGATTTGCTTGTAACTGTATGGATTGTGCAGGTTGAGTGGCGGCAAAGCTTGAATTTTCACAATATTGGTACTTACACGGTCAAGCCCAAGCTTTGCTTTGGAATTGATAGCGACCCAAGATCCATCGGAAGATACGGAAATAGCTAAGGAGTGGCTGAAATTATTGGAATGTTGAGCCCTGCATACTCAACGTTAGTCCTTACATTAGATCCTAACTTGGAATCTCCGGCTAGAACGCGTGACCGCTATACCGGTAAAGCTAAGAGCTGAACTGAATCACGTGTGATCACGTGATTGGAGAAAAAGTAGATTAGAACGCTCGACAAGCAAGACATTACCGATAAGACTTAAGATATAAAATACATTAACATACAGTACATCTCCGTGCATCTGACAATGCTACACTGTCAACCGCATCACAGAACAGCTCTGTAAACCCCCTACGAAGGCAATACAAGCAGACTGCCTTGAATTCGTCCAATCCTCTGCATTTCTGATAAAGTACTGGAAACACCGATATCTCCAATAGGTTATGAGCCCTGAGACCGGTCAAATTCAAATCATTCTCCCTTCATAAAACCTGAAAACTACCAGTCTTCCATCGAATTCAAGTGCCAAGACAGTACCGAGCACACTGTCAAGATGTCTACTGCAAGATCTCCCATTCAAGGAGTGCAGAACCGTCAAGAAGCCTGTCAAGCCACAGGAGAAGCCAAACAGGTCCTGATGCTGAAGGAGACGTTAATATCGATGCCTCAATCTACCATGATTCCCACAACGCAGATGCCGATGTGGATGAGATGAATCCTGGAGAAATTCATGCAGAACCGGCAACAGAACTGACCGGACAGCAGACTGACATTGTCATGCATCTTCTGCAGAGGTTCAAGATGGAAATGGACGAAAAGTTCGCCCATTGGATGGAGAAGTTGGAGAAGACTCTCTTGACTAAGTCAAATCCTCTCGCTACATCACCTTCCCATCAATACAAAAATGGAAATCCTCACATTGGCAGTTATAATCCGCCTACTTCACTGATGAGAAGCCTAAAAGTGGGCCCTGAGTACCCTTTCCTACATCAACACATTACTCACGGCGAAGTTGAAGCCCCAATTGCCCCTCACTTTCGTCCGTCTTCCCCAACGGAGAGCACTACAACTACGAGCAGCCAAAAAAGCGAAGACCGTGAAGCCCAGCGCACATCATTCAAATTCTTTGAATCAGCGATCAATGTAGTCATCACATTCGACAGAGGGGGAAATCTCTCAAAACTCGTTGACTTCGTTGATCAAATCAATGTGGTCTTTCGGGCTGCTCACAGCACATGACAAATGACATTTCCATTCTTGAATCCTACAAAGAGCACTCAACGCGCGTCAGATTTGGAAATAACGCCTTTCTCAATGTCAAAGCAAAAGGGATTGCTACCTTGAAGCTTCCAGATGGAGATGTACCCCTCACTGATGTTTTCTACGTTCCAAAACTCACCAAAACTCTCATCTCGGTCTCCGCACTTGCCAAAGATGGAAAGAGAGTTACCTTTGAAGATGAGAGCGCCATCATTCAAGACTGCAACGGCACTACAAATGACATCACCATACCTCTCATTCGAGGAATGTATCACATCTTGCCAACTCTGATGGCTTTCGCTACCCAAACTTGCTCAAGGACAAACACGTCCAATGTACTGACACACGCGTCGGAAAATACATCTACCGAATCAACAAAATGGACAAACGCGTCCAATGTACTGACAAACGCGTCCAATACATTGATTCAAGCCACAGACGCGGCCTTATCACACCCATCCGCTCCGGTCAAGGGGCCGGCCGCCCCAAATCGGGGCTGGCCAGCCCCATTGGGGAACGTCGGCCCCAGCCACATTGTCATATGCCCCGCGTCCAAAGATACTATGTTCCAAGCCACTGGTTCGATTTCCAAAAGGACGCGGATCGAAGTTAGCTAAGGAATGGCTGAAAACAAGCCTCATCCCATCTCATTATCAAATGCATCCTGAAACAAGGATAATGCGTGTCTTTGTACTCGGTGAACTCGCCGCTGTATCCGCGATAAGAAAAGTGGCTTAATAGTTGTTGCGATAAGCAGAAAGGGTTAGGGTTAGGGTTACAAGGTGGTCCCATGGGGTTTGGGGTTTGATCAAACGGATTTCTGATCGCTCGGATCAACTTGGGCCATTTATTAAAGTTGTTCGCAAGTGCGTTGCAAAGGCCTGATGAAAATGGGGTTTTGCAAAAACGCTTCGTTTGCGAGAAAAACGCAAAAAACTGTGAAAAAGTGCCAAAAAAGGATGTTTTTCATAGGAAATCTCCGTAACAAGGAAACCCCATTTTTTCAGAGCTTATAAGAGGTTAGAGAGCAGGGCAAGAGGCACTTGCTGGCTGCGTGGGATAACTGGGGGTCAAAAACTGACTGAGTTACAGGGGTTCAAAGATGATACTACATCTAGGTTCCCATCCAGTGGAATCAGCCAAATTTCAAAGTGCTCGGATTGACTAGCACAACTAATGAAAGTTGTTTGGAAGAGGGTTGTCAGGCGGGCATAAAAGCAGGGTTGTGCTGAAATGTTGCGTGTTTAAGATAAATACAAAAAACTATGAAAAATGACTAAAAAAGCGTGTTCCTTATGGGACATCTTTGTGACAAGAAAGTGGTACATGTTGACAGCTTAAAAAAAGTTGGAGAGCAGGACCGGGCGCAGTTTCCCCCAGCGTGGGATACCTGGGGGTGGAAAACAGAGAGACTTACAGGGGTTCAAAGATGATACTATATCTAGGTTCTCATCCAGTGGAATCAACCAAAATTCAAAGTGCTCGGATTGACTAGCACAACTAATGAAAGTTGTTTGGAAGAGGGTTGCCAGACGAGGATAGAAATAGGGTGGTGCCAAAATGTTGCGTGTTTGAGATACATACAAAAAACTATCAAAAATGACTAAAAAAGCATGTTCCTTATGGGCCATCTCTGTGAGAAGAAAGTTTCATATGTTGACAGCTTATGAGTGGTTGGAGAACAGGGCTGGACACGCTTTCTGTCTGCGTAGGATTACAGGATATTAGAAACTGAGCAAGTTACACGGGATCAAGGAAATGCTAAATCTAGGTTCTCATCAAGTAGGATTGACAGAAATTCAAAGTGCTCGAATTGACTTGACTGATTCTTTAAAGTTATTCCATGGAGTGAGCGACTTAGGGTTAGGGTTAGGGTTAGGGTTAGGGTTAGGGTTAGGGTTAGGGTTAGGGTTAGGGTTAGGATTAGGGTTAGGGTTAGGGTTAGGGTTAGGGTTAGGGTTAGGGTTAGGGTTAGGGTTAGGGTTAGGGTTAGGGTTAGGGTTAGGGTTAGGGTTAGGGTTAGGGTTAGGGTTAGGGTTAGGGTTAGGGTTAGGGTTAGGGTTAGGGTTAGGGTTAGGGTTAGGGTTAGGGTTAGGGTTAGGGTTAGGGTTAGGGTTAGGGTTAGGGTTAGGGTTAGGGTTGAGGGTTAGGGTTAGGGTTATGGGTGAGGGTTAGGGTTA